>JAKUCM010002251.1:0-48569 GCA_023374145.1 Lepidium sativum | reverse complement strand
TTTTGGTGATTGTACTGGTTAGTTAGTTAATGTAACTCTTTTTATAAACTCAAAACTGATTCCATTTGCAGTTCAGTTGACGTGTATGTTTATTAAGTTTCTGGATTCAATTAATGAGGTTTTGTAGTATGAG
The DNA here is from genome assembly GCA_023374145.1 of Lepidium sativum. Taxonomy (NCBI): domain Eukaryota; kingdom Viridiplantae; phylum Streptophyta; class Magnoliopsida; order Brassicales; family Brassicaceae; genus Lepidium; species Lepidium sativum. The sequence continues at coordinate 48,436 of JAKUCM010002251.1, read as the reverse complement.
TACTGATGGTTTGTAATGGTAATGTGTTTGTCTCTGCAGAGACTATGAGAACATCAACTGCAGCTTCAACAATGCTTTGAGAACATCAGCTGCAGCTTCAGCAGTACCTTGGCAACTTCATCTTTTAACAATAGGAGAACATCAGCTGCAGCTTGTTTGATGTTTGATGTTTAGTAGTGTTGTGATTAACTCCATTATACTATACTAACAATTGTCATTTTCAAAATATTTCATAGACCGCGAAAAAAATATGAGAAAATGGACGAGAATCATGTGACTTAATTGAGGTGTACATCTATTTTCATTTATTATTTATAGAATTCATACACAAATTCTTCTTCAACTATATATATACACATACTTCACAGTTCATACATTTGCTGTTTTCTTGTCTTGTGTTGTAGAAACTTGTCTTTTAAAACCTCTGAATGAACGAGAAGGTTTGGTTTTGATTGTTAAAGAAATAAAAGAAAAAGATGGTGAAGTTAGTGGTTTGGGTCGTGGTAGTCTTCGCGGCGTGTTGTTTGGTCGTTCACTCCATTCGCATGCCGCCTCTAAGTCCGTCACATCAATACCTTAAATTCTCTATTCTTTAATTACTTCTCTTTTTAAAATAATTTTCATACTAATTTATTTGTTTTCTTCGTAGAAAATTGGGTCAATGTAGAAGGAAGACAAGAAAACGAGAAGCACAAGGTACGTGTTGTCTCCAAAACGGTGTGCAATAGTGTCATTTTCGAAAGGATTATGAGAAATAAAAATGAAAGAGGATCAAGGTTTGATTAGAAATGGTTAATGAAGGAAAAAGGAGAAATGGAAATGTAGGGAAGAGGATCAAGCATGGCGGATTGTTCATAATGCAGATTTTATCACGTGCCTTCTCCACCTTAACCAAATCTCTCTTTCTCTCTATTTTTGAAATTTCAAATCAAACCTATGGGCCCACTATAAAGTCTTATAATAATATTGGGCTTTGAAAAGCCTTTTTTTTAAAAAATCTATCTTTTATTTTCCAGACCAGCTAATTGACTATTTATCTATATAACAATTTAGATTTTTCTAGTCTGGCTATTTAAATTTCGAATTCAGTCGTATTTGGCACAATATAAGTAATTTTTTTCTTTAATAAGATGAACTAAACACGTTTACACCAAATGAAAGATGAACTAAAAAAACGTTACTTGTTTATATTTTGTCTTCACATTTTGAAAAAGAAAGCTGAAAAATGATGGTCAGAGGACATGGCCAATCGTGGAACAAAGAAAAATAAAGGGATGCAACTTGCACAATTGTTAAAATTCATAAAATGAGGCCTATTAAAGTATTAATAATGGATATGATTTTATTTGAATAAATTCATAAATGTGGAAAAACTCAAGATATATGGGCTGAAGTCAATAAGAAACATCTGGAATTTCTGTACGCCTTTCGTGCGGGTCGGAACTTACCCGATAAGCAATTTCGTCCAAACTATAAATTCTTTTGTTAGATTGGAATCTTTAAAAGAGGTCTTTCCAAAAAAATCTGCTAGTGGAGGAAGACCTCCTAGAGATAAGAGACATAGAGCTAAAGAGAGAGCGTAAGGATAAAGAATCCTAAAACAAGGAAATCCAGTTTTCAATTGTTTGAACTTTACAGAATCCGAGTTGAAATAGTATAAACTGTATAATCCTACACAGACGTTTGACTTTTTTAAATTACTTTGAAACTTTTTTTTTTTTGTTGACAACGACTTTAAGATATATTTTCATGAAAGGAAAATAAAATGAAAACTTAATATAATGTAGCTGCCTAAATTGGATGGCATGCAACGAAATGGAACCTAACATTGTGTTTGGTCTCGCAACTAATTCTGGACTAGAACAATCAAATCAGTTAATAGATCTTTTGTAGTGGAGATTTTTTTTTATAGATCTTTTGTCGTTGGAGATTTTTTTTATAAAACTAAAGAGAAATTTGGGTAAAGTCTAAACTAACATTTTGAGAAGCGGATATGGATAATTGATATTTGAAGGTTAAGTAGAAATGATTAGCAATTTCACATTTTAGGCTAATTTCAAATTTTAGGAGAATTGATGTATACCAACTATACAACTTCCTCCTCTTGTGAAAACTACTAAATTACTACCACTTGGTTATTTATTGTGGAGTTTTTTTTATCAATTTGATATATGTTAAGAAACTACACCAAATAGTGGAAGTAAATACTAAACCAATAATTGACTCTCTAATACTACGAACGAGAACATCAATTTTATGATTTAGATATTTCAAAATTATATGGAAAGTAAAAATTGAAAAAAAAAATTCAACTTAAGAAAGTCCAGAAAGCCAGCCATTTTTTAGAATGCAATATAATCTTTATCACGTTTTTACATAGCCCAAAGTATAACTTTTACCTCCAAATCTAATGCAAAGAGACTCCTCCAAACTCTAGGTGCTCCTATGCACTTACCAATAACGAAATTATAATATTTTATGCTTAATTAAAAAACAATTGAAAACACTAAAGTTATATGTAAAGGTTAATTTTACACAAAAATATGTTATGATTTTCTACATCCTATTCAACATTAAATCTTAATTTATCTCTTTAGATATTTTTCCAGAATCTTTTTAATTAGAATATGTATTATTATTTTTATTATTAAATATGAAACCATAACTAAAATAAAACGAATTAAATATATTTGATTTTCATTACGTATTAAATTATTATTTTGATATATTAACTTATATTAAATATTTAAAATATTCATATTTTAAATTAAATGTCATTTTTGAAAACGAGTCATGATTGTTTTGAAACACTTATATTACCCTTTTCAAGCATTTTAAAGTATATTAATATTTTTGATTGTATTGACACATTTTTTTTTTTTAATTTTGTTTGTCACCCATTTTAACTTATATTAATTTTGTTGAGACATGAACAACTGCATGCCTTTAACTCTGCCTGTAAAAGTGAAAGATTCTGGTGGAAACCTTTAGCTCGCCTCTCATACATACTCCATTCAAAGCATATAGAAATCAAAACCAATCTAGACCTATAAAATATTCAAAATTTTCCGAGAGTTTTCAACAAAACATCAGGTATAGCCTGAAAAACTTGATAATCCAACATGTATTCTTTTAACACATTAACTTTGAAGTGAATAGTCAAGATCATGCAAGCTTCTTGAGAGTAAGATATATCATCAAGTACGTTTCATGCATGCATTGGCGAAAGAGCGAGAACAAGCTAATGGTGTGTATTTGAGGAGTCACATAGTCTTCTTCTTTTAAGTTGGTTCAAGAGTTTGTTACATTGATTAAATAGTTAGATTGTTGTCTCTTAATCATCTTCCTTCTTCTTGAGAGTTATTTTCGAGAAAATAATTTATTTTTGAGTTTAGGTGAGAGATTGTATAGAGAAGTACATTTAGCAGTTAAAGTGGTGAGACAGTTCAGGTAAGAGAAGTTATCATAGGATAGGCTCTTGTAATCCCAAAATCCGGTTAAGAATAAAGTTTGATGATGTTCTATCAAAAACAACCTTGCTGGTGATTGTGAAATTCTAGGATCTCACATTGAAATGTAAATTCGTTAAAGTCTCACAACATTATTTGCAGTTCTAGTTGTTTGATTAAGAATATGTTTCAATAGATTATCACAAAATTATTAATAAAATAAAACAATAACATATCAAATTGAAACCCTCGTAATAAACCGTTCAAATCTACTTTAAAATTTTGAAATTTATGGTTGTGTGATCGTTAAAGTTCTTAATTTTATTTTTATATAAGGTAAACCTTAAATTTCATGGACTTTAAATTTCATAATATTTACATGTATTTATTTTATTTGGAGAGGGTTAAATTTGTGAATCGTGGTAATTTTGAAAGTTCTTTTGCAGAATTCTCATATATCAATTTTTCTTTTCTTTATTTTTCTGTTTATTGTTTTTGTACATCACATAAGATAGTACTTAGTTCCAATGTTAAGCTATGGCCATGTAATTTTAAAAGCTTAAAAGAGAAACTCTACTTGTTTTCAACCATATAAACATAATAATTGAAGTATATAATAAGAATCGAGACAAGACATTTGTTTTGTCAAGAAGTGTGATAAAAATTATAAAATTGGTTGTGATGTATACTATACTTTCACTTTTAAACTTGATATAACGTATCATGAATTCCCAACATTTCCGGATTATACCAAAACATATAAATCTCTAACTCTCGTTTAGAATTTTCATGGACAACGCATCATTCATTAGAATACTTCAGAACAAAATCTGGTTTCAAACTTTTAACTCAACTACTTTTTGTATAAATGTCGCTAAATATAATATTATAAAACCATAAGTTTTTTTTAATTTAAAACTATATATAGAATCTATTTTATAACATTAAACTATTAAGAAAAACCCTAAAACCAAAAAAAATTCGGTGTCATGGCTTACATACTCAAACCAATAATTTATGTATATGAAATTCGACTCCACCAAATTAAAAATAGAAAATATACGTCTATATTTGAACTATATATCAAAGTTGGTTGATCATGTTGACGAAAAACACTTACAGTATAAATTTGGATTCAATTTTATATGGTGAAAATTTTAAATATAGATCAAGTAATCCAAAAATTGGATAATATGTCAAGTTTTTTGGATTTATTTAACACCTTTTAAAGGTATTTTAAAACTTTTAGAACTGAAACATGTATATTCTAGTACTTGGCTTATTTTTACAAAAAATGATCTATGATATTTGGCGGTAGATAATTGGAAGACATATCACAAAAAAGTCACCTTTTTAATAACATCATTCGTATTATAAATTAGACAATATGTAATTAGCTCTTATCGTTTCGGTTCAATAATACAATCATCAAAATTGCTTTTTTCCATCGATGTTTTCGTGCAAGGGATAGCTAATTATCTACCTATATAGTCTTTGATTTTTTTTTCTTTGTCTCAAGTTTATTTTTCTAATTAATTTTATCAACAGCATTTTTGTTGATTAATATATTTCACGTGTCAAAAAAAGCTTATCACAATATAACATATATTGAGCAACAAAATGATGTGTTGATCAATCATTCAATAGATGCAATCAAATAGAATAAAAACCAATCATGCTTTGAGTGATTAGTGAAAATACGATTTGAGAGGTAAGGACAATGATCCCATTGCGAACATAGCTGGTTCTTTAAGATCTTGCCACGTGTCATGACTCGGATGATTATGATAGATCAATGGTTAAAGCGAGAAAAGATCACGGCGACTTATCAGCCGTACACGTGTAAACGTTTTATAAATTTAAAACTATTTCGAGCCATTTGATCTTATTTCTCCAATACCAATTCTACAAGGGATAAATAATATATTGCTAAATTAGCTATGAAAAATTGATATGTCAATCAATTCGTCATATATCTCATTTCAATTACTTTCTTTCTTTCTTCACACTTTTTCTTTTATCAACAGATAATAAATTTAGAAATGGAAATCATTATCCATAAAAATACGATTCTTAAAAGCAAAAACTAGAAAGTAATGAGTTAAGAGTCTTACATCTTCTTAAATTAACTTCAACTTGCACTTCCATGATCTGTACAAAGAGTAAGTGAGCCATGATTCAAGTAAGAGACTCAAATTCAGAATAAAGTGAAAAAGGCTTCATCTTATGCTTCTAACTCACATATTTACACTAACAATTCTATTAAACAAACAATATCATCTAAAACCCGTAAAAAGACATGATTCTTTCTAAGATGTATTTACCGTACATCAACAACATGTAAAAGAAGACAACAAATGTAAAAATATCCTCGAATAATTCAAGAAGTCGATAGTTTAATTAAAAAAATATCTTAAAATAATCTAAAAAGTCTCAAATCAAACTAATCTTTTCATTAGATCATATATAATGGAAAAAATATATAATGACTGATATATTATTTTACAACTCTTAAATTTTTCAAAAACAATTGTAATATTTTCTGAACTTATAATAATGTAAACTGAATGCCATCTTTAAAAAATAATATTTTGAATACGTAAATAGATTTAAACGAAGAAGACAAAAAAAAAGAGAGAGGAGAAAATGTCATAAAATGATTTGTTTTTTTATTACATGAAAATAAAAATAAACATAAATCGAGTTTACAAGTAGAAATGAAAGTGGAGCCCACTGGTTATAAATAAAAGGGAAAAAAATATTCTGTTTTCTTCTTCAAACTTCGTCTCCATTCTTTCTTTCTCTCCATCGTCGGAACTCTTAGTGGACTCCTTTGAAGATATCATTTTCTCCCTTTGTTTTACTTTGAAAGCTAACAGAAGAGAATCTACATAATGTTTACGGTTTCTTCAAACTCATAAACTCAATTTCTTCTGGAATTTTCCTTTTGCTTCCGCGGTGCGTCATTCTCAACTTTCTTCCTTTCTCCCGAGATTTTTGTCGAAATCTTTTTTCGACGAAATCGAAATCGGATTTTCTTTGCGTTGATAGTCGATTTTGGTTGGACTGAAATTTGAAACTAATTCCAATGTTGATTTCTGTACAACTTGACTAGTTCCGGAAATTTCGTACCGCTTCGGTATTTGATTTTCCCCTCTTTTTATGTTCCTTACTTCGCTGTACAGTTGTTGACAGAGATTCAAAATCTGAATTGATTTTATTTTCATCAATCTTAGATCTTCGTCTTCCCTAATTTCTGCCTTTTTTTTTCAATTTTTGGCAAATCATATATCCGTTGCTCGATATTTGTTTCCTTTTTCTGGATTTGTTGGTGGTGGTTTTATTCTTATGATGATCTGGATTTATGATTGCGCGTCTTCTTTGATTCAAGTAGGTGGCTACTTCGCGTGTTCTTGGTCCGGTGGACCCTGATAGAGAATCTCATAGATTTTGGAGCAAAACGCAGGAAACTGGTTTTGAGATTCCATTGATGACGCCTACAAATTCCTTGTCAGGCAGTGAACGCTCTCTCTCAAGTATGAATTTTTCTTGTTATTTGTTGTATCACGCCACTGGAAAACTAAACCTTTTGAATGTTTTTGTAATCATTTCGTTGAATAATTTTTTTCAGGCGAGTGTTCGGTTGATGGAAACTCTAATGATAGGTAAGACTGACATATGACTATATAAATAGAATTTCATATTGCTTATAAATAGTATATTGATCAAGATTGTTTTTGTTTTTTTTTTGCTAGGGGTAATGAAGACGAATGTTCAAGTCATAGTAGTCAAAATGATGTGGACTCCACTATAGAGTACCAGCAAAAGGAGCAGAAAGGAGATCCTCTAGAGCGTAAGTCTAAGAGCATGCCAATTGACATTCAAAGGGACATAGAAATTGCGGGTGAAAAAGCTAGAGAAAACGGTGTTGAAGATGATAATGATGCCTCAATCTGGGAACCCCCGGAACCAGAAAACCCAGAAGATGACGTAGAAGGAGGTGTTGCTAATGTGGAAGATGACGATGATGATTGTTGTTGTGATGGCTCTAAGTGGAACAAATCAAGTTTATTTGGGGAATCTGATGAGACTAATGAAAAAAGAAAATTCAATGAAGAGACCCGAATAGCTATGTTTGAAGAGGCAAATTCAAAGTATAAGTTCGTTGTGAATCAACTTATTAAGTCGGCTGGATTTTCTTCAGAAGAAGGTGAAAATTGGTTTGAGATAGTTGCTAGGTTATGCTGGGAGGCTGCTTCACTATTGAAGCCAGCTATTGACGGCAAACCAGTCGATCCGACTGAGTACATCAAAGTGAAATGCATAGCAACTGGTTCTTGCAATGAAAGGTATTACAAGTTACCCATTGTTTCATGTTCTTTGACCCGCAAGAAGATTATGAAATTTGCCAATTATGGTTTTATTTCATAAAATTGCTCATCATTTCAGTCTCCATTTACTGTGCTCTCACTTTTGCAGCCAAGTTTTCAAGGGCCTGGTTTTCAAAAAACATGCTGCTCATAAACACATGGCAACTATCTATGAACATCCCAGAATAATGTTAGTTGAAGGAGTACTGGGCCAACCATTAAGTGGATTTTCTTCTCTCCAATCAGTGAATCAGGTGGGGGGAGCAACGTAATTTGTCCGTTACCAGTTTGAAAGCTTTCATTTGTTAGTTTTCTGATTTTTTTTATCGCAGGAGAACAAGGAGTATTATGTGAAGCGTGTTGTTGAAATCATAGAAGGTTCGAACCCTGACGTTATGCTGGTGGAAAAGTCTGTTTCACATTATATTCAAGAGTGCATTCTGGAGAAAAGGGTCACTTTGGTGTTTGACATGAAGTTCCACCGTCTACAGAGAATTTCTCGCTGCATTGGTTCACCAATTTTGTCGTTTGACTCTTTGTCTAGTCAGAAACTGAAGCAGTGTGATTCCTTTCGCATTGAGAAAATCGTCGAGGAACATAATGTCGTGAGTGAAGCCGAGAAGAAGCCAACTAAAACGCTGATGTTTATAGAGGGTTGTCCTACCCGCCTTGGCTGCACGGTGAGTGCTTGATTGATTGCGGGGTATGATAAGTCGTTAATGCTACAATATATCTATCCTTTTCTAGAAATGACTTCATTACATCACATGATCCTGGGTATTATGGTAGTTTCATTTTATGGAAGTCCTATCCTCATAACATTAACTGATGAAATCTTTCAAAATTTAAGTTCGTGTGTTGACCACCGTACACTTTCTTGCAGTGTACCCTTGATATTCTGATTTTGATATTGTGATATGTGGCAGATCTTACTTAAAGGAGCCGACAGCCATATGTTGAAAAAGATCAAAGAAGTAGTGCATGACTCATTCATTCTCGCATATCATCTAATGCTGGAGGCTTCTTTCCTAGCTGACCAGCATACAATGTTCTCAACCATCTTTGCAAAGGAAGCTACATCATGTGTCGTGGAAACAGAAACATCTCCGCTATCTCCTTCTGCTGAAAAATCTGCATTTGAAGCAGTTGATATTCCTTTATCTAGTGCATTTGATAAACAATCGATTCAGATAAATGGAGAAACAGATGGTGAGAAAGTTGAAACTGGGGAATCAAATGGAGATTATGTTTTCTCTCATGAACCATATAATCCAGTTGTCTTTTCTGGGTTCTCATCTATATCTGCCAAATTAAGTAAATATTTAGGCTTTGTTCAAAATCCGGATTCTGTTCCAGTTTCAGTGGAGACAGATTTTTCGGATACCAGCAATCTTGATTTGATAGAGAAATCTGCAGAAGATACTGCTGAAAAAGATGATAATAAACAGCCTTTATTACTGGATCCTGGGCTCCCAGTAATCACGAGTTCAGATGATGGAGACAGGTCGCAAACGGAGAATGATATTGAGGGTACCTTGGAGTCTCAGAGTATATTGGTTTTAGTGTCAAAGAGGAATCCTCTCAAGGGAATAATGTGTGACCAAAGGCATTTTTCACACATAAAGTTTTACAAACATTTTGATGTTCCCTTGGAAAAATTCCTGCGAGATATGTTTAGTCAGGTTTGACTCTGGTTTCCTGGTCAATCTATTTAAATTGCTGTTTTGTTCTTTCACCAAGGTTAATCTGTGTCTGTCATGTTGAGAATCTGAAAGATGTTGTGCTAATTTGTTAAGCTTACTGTTTATAATACAGAGAAGTCAATGCCAAACGTGCAAGGAATATCCGGAAGCACATCTTTACTGTTATGCTCATCAAAAGAAGCAGCTTACAATCCAAATTAAGCGAAATCCAGTAACAAAATATTTGCCTGGTGCGGCAAAAGGGAAAATCTGGATGTGGAGTTGTTGTGGAAAGTGTCAAACAAAGAATGGGGCTTGGAAATCAACAAAACGAGTGCTGATCTCGACTGCTGCTTGTAGCTTGTCCTTTGGAAAGTTCTTGGAGCTCAGCTTTTCACAGCGAACTTATCTGAATAGATTGTCCAGCTGTGGGCATTCTTTTGACAGTGATTTCCTTCACTTCTTTGGGTATGGTTTTTGCTCTGTCTGTAGCTTCACATATCCTGACCAAGTAATTAAGTACTACCTTAGGTTCTGTATAATAGGGGCTTTTGAAATAGTGACATCCACATATTATAGGAGAATGTCTGCGTCTAAAGTTAGTTGGTACCAGACTTTACTTTAAGGCTTAGTTGTCTTGGAGGTCCCTTCTTGGTACTAATGGTGCAGTGTAAAATCATGAATGCTTTGGGAAGTTTGGTTGGGAGCCGTCATTATCTGTAATAATATATCTTGAAAAATGTATGCAATGGCAGATTAGGCTCAATGGTTGCTAAGCTCAGTTACTCCCAAGTCAGATCGTACACAGTGTCTCTGCCACCCATGAAGCTGGAGTCTAGCATTCTAATAAAAGCGGGTTGGCTTGAGAAAGAATTTAAAATAGTAAGTGATTGCAGCTGTATCCTCTTATACATGGTGCTAGGAATAAATATTGCAGTTGAAATTGGCATCATTTGTTTTCTTTTTAATTACAGTTATGTTAAATATTATGTCTTGCTTGGGTTGATGGCTGGCTAAAAAAAAAGTAAAGATGATCATCCTTGTGCCGGTTTTTCTATTTTCCTGTTCAGGTATTCACTAAAGGGATATCCTTGTTCGAGGAAGCTACTAGTTTTCTGAAGAATCTAAGAAAACAATTCAACAATTCAGATCTCAGTGCACTTAAAGTCCTTTCTAACATTGAGGAGTTTCTGAAGCATGAACGTAGCTTATTTGAGGTTAGCTTTGCAACAATTGCATTTGGTATACATATATCTTTGTTAAGTTTATGAGACGAGCTTACTAACATCTCTTCATCCTTCTGAACACATCATCATTGCTTAAAATTAGGATAACATTGAGACCTCTTTTGAGAAGGCTAAAACCATAGATGATGTTTCACACAGACTACTCCGCTTGAACCGTATACGGTGGGAACTTCTGCTTCAAGCTCTCATCTGGAACTACCGGTTGCAGTCGCTAGTATTATCTGATCGTTTGCTACCTTCAAGTGATAAGAGGAAGATAAGTGAACAAGGTCTGAAGACCGTTTCTGAAGTTGGAATGACCGGATATGAAAATGGCAACAAACTTTTTGATTCTGGTAGCAATGGAAAAATGGAAACTCCACTTGCTGAAGACAAGGAAATACCAATCGTTGGTGCGTCCACTGGGGACAATGATCAGATGGAAGAGCCTAATATGCCTGAAGACAATGAATTGCCAACTGTGTGCAGCCCCAGGCCCGAGACAATCTCTTCTGTCAACAATCATTTTGACACTCATCTAGCTGTTAATATCCATTCAACCAATGACCAAGAAGTGGAAAAATCAATATCAGTTACTGGAGACTCACTGGAGGGCACGGTTGCTGCCTGCAAAGGATCTCCCGTTTTAGGTTGGGATGAATGGTATTGGCAGCCATTTGAAGAGCTACGGTTTAAGCGCATTGTCGATATTGAGAAGGAATACTTGTTGAAATTCGAATATGATAACAGTGTCACCCAAGAAAACCTACAGACGGTGAACCAGATAATCACTGAGGAAGGTTCTCGTCTGCGCATCTCTTTAAGAGATGACGATTTCATTGTGTCAGACTATGAAGATGAGCTCTCGAGCCTAATTGCTTGCGCACTTGCCCATCTGAGCAGTGATGAGAACAAAATTCCTCTTTCAAGGTGTATACATGGATCTCTTGAAGGGTTCTTAGACAAAGATCAAGATTCTAAGCAAGATCGTGAGACTTCCCGTTATGCGAGCGAGAGTATAAGTCGGTTGGAAACACTACCTCCTCCAGAGGTCGTGGTTACATTTGGGTCACTCAAATCAGTTGGAAAACCCAAATACTCTATCGTTTCCCTGTATGCAGATGATTTCCGTGACCTCCGAAAACGCTGTTGCTCCTCAGAGCTTGATTATATAGCTTCACTAAGCCGCTGTAAGCCATGGGATGCTAAGGGTGGGAAAAGTAAATCAGTATTTGCTAAAACTTTGGATGATAGGTTTATCATAAAAGAAATCAAGAAGACAGAGTACGAATCGTTTGTGAAGTTTGCTCCAGAATACTTCCAACACATGAAGGACTCATATGATTTAGGCAACCAAACTTGTCTTGCTAAAGTTCTTGGGATCCATCAGGTAATTAATGTCTCCATAATCATCTTTTGATCATTCAACCATTATCATTTTGCTTAATCATTATATAATAAGTAGGTTTTAGTTTGAACGGATTCTTGATTGCTATATACAGGTAACTATAAGGCAGCCAAAGAGTGGTGGGAAAGAGATACAACACGACCTTATGGTCATGGAGAACCTGAGTTTTGGCAGAAAAATTACTCGCCAATACGATCTGAAAGGCGCTCTACACGCTCGGTTTACTGCCACTTCTACCAACGGTGCAGAAGATGTTCTATTGGATGAGAACTTTGTCAGAGACATGAACAAATCCCCATTGTACGTTAGCAAAACATCAAAACAAAATCTCCAAAGAGCCGTTTATAACGACACTAGCTTCCTAACCGTGAGTTTTTTTCATCTCTCTCTCTCTGTACATCATAACATACCTAGTTCAAGATCTATTATGTTAACACAAGTCATTTATCAACTAATTGCAGAGCATAAATGTGATGGACTACTCGTTGCTGGTTGGGGTAGATGATGAGAATCATGAGCTAGTCTGTGGGATTATTGACTATCTAAGACAATACACATTGGACAAACAGTTAGAGACATGGGTGAAATCGTCACTAGTGGTCCCAAAGAATCTGCAGCCAACAGTGATTAGTCCGATTGATTACAAGACTAGGTTCAGGAAGTTCATGAAGACGCATTTCTTATGCGTCCCTGACCAATGGTGCGACCAAGAAGACTCTCTTGAGGACAGAAAAAACTAAAACAAAGGTTTGAAGAGAGAAGATATTCGATTGAAAAACCTCTCATATGATTCTTTCATTTGATTAGAAACTTCACAAAATATAGTGACATGTCCAGTTTTATCTTAACCCCGTCATTGTGCAGTATTTATAGCAAAGTTTCTGGGGTTTGGAATTTACTGATTGGGATTTGTCTCTGTATTAAGTCTTTTATCTTTTTCATTGAAAGGCAAGTGAAAGTCTGTACTTAAACAAAAGAGTATTAATTGATACATGTTAATGTATTGTTTTTGTTTGAGAATGAAAAGTGATTATTATTTCTCATTTGTTTGTCAAAGCAATGCACTGTTGGTATAACTTCATGTCACTCACGTTCAATGATTATTTGACCCAAAGTTTGCAGAGATATGAATACAGGTGTCATATTAATTACAACCACATGTCTACCTTAACACTTCAATATACTAACAAAAGTCACAGAGTCATAGGTGACATCTAACGATACAACTGTCTACAGACGAACAATTAGTGTATAATTTTGTTTTTGTTATATTCTCTCAACTCAACGGATCACGTGTAATTGTGTATTACATTACAAAGGCCATGTTCTTAAAGCAAAACGAAATCAATAAAAGAAATAATTAATTGGAAAAAAAAAACACTTTCTCTTTTGGATTTGGTTGCATAATTCAAATACATTGACATCGAAGAGGAACAGAAACACCATCTGGTTTTCTTCTTTCCCTAATCACCGCTTCCTTCACCATTGGCACTTTCTCCTCAACCTTCTTCCATATGTGATTGACTGCACCATTAGGTTCAATTGGTCCAATCCCATTTGCTTGACCATTTTCATACTCAAAAACTGTCTGAACTTTTGCCATTCTACTTCTGTATGTTTCCTTCTCTCTTTCAGAGAACTTTCTGAGATGTTTAGCCAACCATTTTGGTGTTAATGCATCACTTACAGAGACAAAGACTGAGAATTCTGAGTAGTCGATGATTCCCTCAAACGGGAGCTCTATGTTATCACTGACAATTACAGGGATGCATAGGCTTTGGATGGCATCAAAGAGACGGCATGAAGTAGGAGTATCACCAGCTGGATGCAAGCAGAACTCTGAGTTTCTCATTCCTCTTATTGATTGTTCCCTTCCCTTTGCATTAGGGAAGCCTTCTTCCATGACAATGCCCTGTTCATCCACCAGCAAGTCCCATAGTTTTTCTCTAATCAATCCTCCCTGTCAAAAGAAAACAGACCATTTGTTATGAAGACAAAAGACTTAAGCAAACAAACAAGTATAGGCCTAAGTCCTTCCAAAGAAATAGGCGTCAAGAGTCTCAACATTTAGCAATGTAAAGATCGAAACAAAAGAAAGAAGAGTTTGAGTTTACCCGATGTCTGTGCTTAGCTCCTTTGAAATAGAGAAGGTTCTGACGTCTCTGATTGTGAGACAAATCTAGTTTAGGAAGGAGATGTGTGTATGGAACAATCACATCCTTAATGACAGAGACTTGAGTATGCTCTATCTTCTCAGGCAAGCTACTTCCATTAGATGATTTAGAATCTTGCCTAAACCAGCCTCCAAAATCCACCACTAGAAGAATTGATAAAGCAATCTCCTCACGAACATGCCACATTGCAACTGGGTCTGCCAAAGAACGCTTCATCATTTTTAACTTAACCTGACAATCCAGAGATGTTTCACTTATTATAAGATTCTACACCAAATCTAGAGACACCCTACTTGACAGACTTCAAAGAGACAACACTCATTCTATGATCATAAGATCCAGAATCGTGACATGCAAACAAGTTACAAAGACATTTCGGAGAAAAGGTGATTTTTTTGTTACCAGTTAGAACAAAAACGTGATCACGACCATTAGATCGTTTCCAAGCTTCAGTGTTTTTGACAAAATCAAGAACTTGTCTCTGTCTCTGGTAATCTTCATTTCCAGATTTCTTCCTGAAGGAACCTTTACCATTTGCTAGCTCCATCTCCGCACTTAGTGTAGCAAAGAAGGGCACGAACACTACATCGGCTTCAGATTCACTGAAAACTCTTTTAGCAAAAGATCGAATTCGCTTCTCCGGTGGGGTTTCGAGGTCTCCCAAGATCCAGTACTCGGCACTGTATTGCTTAATCAGCGGATTCTCCGGGTACGGAGGGTATTTAGCAGGTTTGGGTAAACGGGTTTTATCAGAATGATCCGGGTCGGTGGGTATTCGCGAATCTGGAGAAGATGATAACCAGTACTTATCAAGAAGTCCGTAATTTAAGGATCTGGGAAGTTCAGCTACAAAGACATTGATGCCGTGTTGAAGGGTATTGTGTGAAATTCTCGGATTTGGGATTACTACTAAGTAATTCGAGAAAAATAAGAGAAGAGAGACAATGAAGAGGAGTGAAAAAGAAAGGAGTAAGCAAGAAACGGAACAGAGAGGTCTAGTGAACGCCATAGATGTGATCTTAGATTTCATCGTTGCTTAAGAAGAAAGAATGAAAGATCTCTGCTTTTCTTGAGATTGGGTTCTTTGTATGACTTTGAATCCTCGATTCAGACTTACACTAAACGAAAAGAAAAACAAAACTCCTGCCGTTTTCAAGGCCTTTATAACTTCTTGCCGTTCTAATACTAATGAGCTGAACTACTTGTTGTTTCAATTGATTTTTTTTTTCTTTTTTTTGTCAACATTAGACCACAATTACGCTCATGTTTTAGATGTCAACTTTGGCGAACATAATTACAGTTTCGGAGACTAATTAATTAAAGATTATTAATTTAAATAAAAACAAAAGTCATTTTAGTCTTCTCCATTGAATTATCTGAGTAAGATTGGAAAGAGAAGCTTGAAGCTTCACAACTACAACAATGGCGGAGAGGACGCCATATGTCAAGCTTCTTCCTCTTCTTCTCCTTCTCCTTCACTTTCCTTTTTCATACTCTAACATACCTCTTGGCTCCGTTATCTTCGCCTCCGATTCCAACCAGACTTGGCGGTCTCCAAATTCCGCTTTCTCCGTCTCCTTTGTTCTAGATTCTTCTTCCCCTAACTCCTTTCTCGCTGTCGTTTCTTTCGCTAGAACCTTTCCCATATGGTCAGCGGGAAGCGTTGACTCTAGAGGATCACTTCGTCTACTCAATTCCGGCTCTCTCCGTCTTTCTAATGGCTCCGGCACCACCATCTGGGATTCCGGAACAGATCATCTCGGTGTTACTTCCGGTTCGATTGAAGATTCCGGTGAACTTGTTCTTCTCAACAACCGCAGCGTTCAGGTGTGGTCTTCCTTCGATAATCCGACGGATACGATCGTCCAGACGCAGAATTTCACCGCCGGTAAGGTTCTCCGATCTGGTCCTTACTCGTTCCAGTTAGAGAGAAACGGGAATCTTACTCTTAGATGGAACAACAGTACGATTTACTGGAATCAAGAACTAAATTCCTCATTTAGGTCGAATCTATCGTCACCTAGCTTAAGTTTAAAGATTAATGGAGTAGTGTCGATCTTCGATTCCACTCTTCCAGGTGGATTTGAAGTCATTTACAGTGGCGATTACGGCCCTAGCAGTACGTTTAGGTTCTTGAAGCTAGCCTATGATGGGAATTTGAGAATTTACAGTTCTGCAAGTACAAACAGTGGACGTGTGATGGCTCATTGGTCTGCTGTTGATCAGTGCCTTGTTTATGGATATTGTGGAAACTTTGGGATTTGTAGTTACAATAATACCAATCCGATTTGCTCGTGTCCGTCTCTCAACTTTGAACCTATTGATACGAATGATATAAGAAAGGGATGCAAGAGGAAATCGGAGCTAAGTGATTGCTCTGGCAACACAACAATGCTTGATTTGGATCATACTACGATATTTACATATGGAAACGATCCAAACGCGGATTTTATCTTTGCGGGTAGTTCGGCATGTAGAGCTACTTGTCTGAATAGTGTTTCTTGTCTTGCTTCTGTCTCGATGTCTGATGGGTCAGGAAATTGTTGGCAAAAACATCCTGGTTCGTTCTTTAGCGGGTACCAAAGGCCATCAGTTCCAAGTACTTCTTATATCAAAGTGTGTGGTCCAGTGCAGGTTAACCCCTCTTTGATTGTAACAAAAGGTGATGATAACAACTCGAAAGTGCACTTGTGGATTGTTGCAGTAGCTCTAATAGCAGGCCTTCTAGGCTTGGTTGCAGTAGAAGTAGGTCTTTGGTGGTGCTGCTGCAGAAAGAATCCACGGTTTGGAACTTTATCGTCTCATTACACTTTGCTTGAGTACGCTTCTGGTGCACCTGTACAGTTTTCCTACAAGGAGCTGCAGTGTTGCACCAAAAATTTCAAAGAGAAGCTTGGGGCTGGAGGATTTGGAACTGTGTATAGAGGTGTGCTCACGAATAGAACGGTGGTTGCAGTGAAGCAACTAGAAGGAATAGAGCAAGGAGAGAAACAGTTTAGGATGGAGGTTGCGACCATTAGCAGCACACACCATCTTAATCTAGTTAGACTGGTCGGGTTTTGCTCCCAGGGAAGACACAGGCTTCTCGTCTATGAGTTCATGAGAAACGGATCGCTCGATAACTTCGTATTTACTACTGATTCAGGGAAGTTCTTAACTTGGGAGTATCGGTATAACATTG
This sequence comes from Lepidium sativum, assembly GCA_023374145.1. Lineage (NCBI taxonomy): Eukaryota > Viridiplantae > Streptophyta > Magnoliopsida > Brassicales > Brassicaceae > Lepidium > Lepidium sativum. The sequence continues at coordinate 30,946 of JAKUCM010002251.1, read as the reverse complement.
CACTTGGGACAGCAAAGGGAATGACTTACCTCCACGAGGAGTGCCGCGACTGCATTGTACACTGTGACATTAAACCTGAGAACATTCTCGTGGATGATAATTACACTGCCAAAGTCTCAGACTTTGGACTCGCCAAGCTCTTGAACCCAAACGACAACAGGTTCAAAAAAATGAGCAGCGTAAGAGGGACAAGAGGCTATCTAGCGCCTGAATGGCTCGCAAATCTTCCCATAACCTCAAAATCGGATATTTATAGCTTTGGAATGGTTCTACTAGAGCTAGTCAGTGGAAAAAGGAACTTTGATGTCTCGGAGAAATCAAACCACAAGAAATTCTCGATCTGGGCGTATGAGGAGTTTGAGAAGGACAACATCGAGGCAATCATAGACGCACGTTTAGGCGAAGATCAAACAGTTGACATGGAACAAGTTCGAAGGATGGTTAAGACAAGCTTCTGGTGCATACAAGCTCAGCCACTGCAGAGGCCAACAATGGGGAAAGTAGTTCAAATGATAGAAGGAATTACAGAGATAAACAAGCCGCCATGTCCAAAGACCGTAAGTGAAGTATCATTATCAGGTAACAACAGTATGAGCACGAGCCGTGCATCTATGTTGGTTGCTTCAGGTCCGACTAGATCATCTTCGAAGTCCGCTACACGGTCGTTTCAAACAATGGGAATCACATCGTCCGGACCAACTTCAACAAGAATCAGTGAAGGCTCTATGCTTGGATCTAAAACTGTTGTAGAGTAATTACTAATGTATAGGTCTATTTTATTGTGCTCATTTGTATACGTTGTAATTAACCATATTATTGACTATTTTATCTAAAATAAAATCATGCATCGTAAAAGTTGTGGAATGATTCTACAAAAATCAAAAGTTATAGTATATGATTCAGGGTTGAAAGATTACTTCACTCTGTATTACATGTATTTAGGGAGTTAGTTTTGCATTATGAACTGAGTTTTGTTGATTTAACTCTTGACAAAAAAAAAAATTGCATAAATTGAAAACTATACTATATAATGATAATGTAACGTGTACCTTGGGGTTGCAACAAATTTAAGATCTCAATTTCTTCCCATATTGTTGCGTGTACGTCGTCTCCAGCGAGCTTAAGAGACTCGTCGTGTGAAGAGAAATAATAAAAGGAGAATCCCCACATCTTTTACTCAAAATATCAAAAATATTCACTATTTTCAGTATTTTTAATAACAGAAAACCAATGCTAAAACTCTATACATAACACTGATCTTAACAATTTAGTTTACAATAGCTAACGTGATAAATTAAAGAAAACCGAATTTATTTTCTTAACTTTTTTTATAACTGTGAGAATCTCAAAATCTTTCTAGACCCAAAAACTAATTCTACGAGTCATTGCATCCAATTTCATGTTTTTATTTCCTTACAATTTTCATTTTATATTATAGAAATGTTTTACAAGCCACATAATAAAATTGTAGAGAATTTTTTTAAAAAAGATTTAATTCACATCATGGCACCATATTCAACGAGGTAAATCTAGTCTCCATCATTCGCCGTATACAAATTTCGATTCTCACAAAAAATATCTTTTTGTCAAAGTTTGATTCTCCATCATTCGCCGTATACAAAGTTTGGTTGATCATCAAACTCCAACGCCTATAAAATTTATATTTTTTGGTCATCCACATATATTCAACTAATATTTATCTATATAACCAATATCAATATGAACGCGTTATTTGTATAAAGAGTGTAGGGGCGAATAAATTATACAAATTCAGATTGAAAATGTCTAATCAAAAATATTTGTCATCGTTTTTAACAAAAAAAAATTATTTTATAAAAAAAAATGATATCTATGAGATCGAAGAATTAGTCAAGAGAAGAAGTTCAGAGCTTACGGAATGGGGCAATTATGCTCTGCTTTGGAGCTGGTTCATTGTTGGCTGAAGGTTAGCAAGTTAAATGATATAAGTATCAAGTATAAGTGGAGGTGGAATGTGCCATTAGTAGGTAATGGGATAATATGGATAATTAGAAGGTCAAGGAAGAGAAAACAAAATATGATTGACCTAGTTGGTAGGTTCAAAGTAATGTCGGGAATGGGAAATAAATAATTGAGTATCAATTTGGGAATCATGAACTATGTAAACAAGGTAATTTGTAAACATAACTTGTCTACTACAGGATTGATTTGGGGGGAAGTCTCAGTTCATAGACGTTGTAGGCTAGCGACAGTAATTAACTGGTTTCTGATGTTAGTCATGTACAGATGGAGTTTAAGATGCTTTAAGGGGAGCTTTATCACCCAAGCACATAATTATGGGGCTGCGACAGCTCAAGTAAACAGGGAGGAGAGAATTTCCATTCATGTATTACTCTCAGAGCTTTGGTTGTATTGGTACATTTTGGCTAGATACGTAACTCATAGGTCGGAGATGTTAGTGACGAAAGTAACAGCAGATAAGACTGCGAGGAGGATTGGTAGGGTCTCTCGGAGAACTATTTCAATTCCGTTATGAGATAGGTTAGTGTTCCTAGGATTAAGGATTTCAAATTTAAATATATCGCTTGATATATGGTTATCTAGGAATATTCTGGTGAATTTCCTAAGATTAAGGGAGTTTCTGCTTTTGATAGCAAGTTTTCAAATAGTTTCTTATCAAGACGGAAGCCTTTATATAGAGAATGCGAGAACCAGAATAAATATTCACGAGTTCAACGTCACTTGAGCGAATTAACTCTAGGCAAACATTTTATTATTTCAATGTCGAGCTTAATTACCAAATCACAAAACATGTACGCGAAATCGCCACCTCGTGTTTTGAAAATTAAAATCCCGAAAATAGATAATGCTGCTTTATTAGCTAGAAGCTCTAAAGTACTCATGGGTCGGTGTTAGAATCCTCAGGTTCAGAACGTTGACACGTTTCTATTTCGAATGCCGCAATTCTGGAGCTTAGTGGATCGCAAGAATAAGGAGCAGGATAAAAGCTCCACCAATGATTTAATTTTATGATTTTTAAATTTGTGTGTTGGAATTGCCAAGGGATTGGTAATAAGTTAACAATAAATTATCTTAGAGATGTTTGGAAAAATTGTAGACCTGATTTTTTTTTTCTTTCAGAAACAAAGAATAAATTTAGTTTGTTAGAAAAAATACAATTGCATTTAAATTTCGATACTTTGGTCACGGAGGAACCGAATGGACTAAGTGGTGGATTGGCCCTAATGTATAATGATAATTATAATGTCAATATAAATTTTAAGAATAAGAATATGATTGACATTTCTTTGAATATTGGTAATGTTAGATCTCATATAGCCTTCTTATATGGAGAACCGGTAAAGGGTAACTGGTCATATGTATGGGAAAGGTTAACTCGAATGGGTGTCTCAAGAACAGAGCCCTGGGTTATTAGTGGTGACTTTAACGAAATTGCCGGAAATCATGAAAAACAAGGAGGGGTTTTGAGAAGTCCATATTCATTTTTTCAATTTAATCATATGCTCAGAAACTGTGGAATGTCAGAATTCCCAAAATTAGGGAATTCTTGGTCTTGGCAAGGAATCCGCAGGAATGGTGTAGTCCGGTGTTGTCTGGATAAGGTTTACGGGAATATTCAATGGCAGGATTTATTCACATAAGCAGATATAACTTATCTCGAGATGATAGGGTCGGATCATAGACCAATATTTGGGAAATTTATGATAGAAAAACACTTGCACAAACGTCGAACTTTTTGCTTCGATAAGAGATGGATTGGTAAATCCGGTTTTAGAGAAATAGTGCAACGTAGTTGGGCTCAAGAGGGGATAGGTGGAAGAATGAGCCTTTCCTTCTCGGAAAAGGTTAGGAGATGCAGAAAGGAAATCTCACATTGGAGAAAAATGAATGTCCAGTCTGGTCATCAGAAGATCCTCGATTTGAAACAATTGGTAGACGATTGTGTAAGTGAACCAATACCGGTTCACAAAAAGAAGAAGATGCAACCATACAATTGAAACATGCATATTTGGAGGAGGAAATTTATTGGAAACAGAAAAGTAGGACCAATGGCTGCAAGAGGGAGATGAGAATACGAAATTCTTCCATGCTAAAGTCAAACAACGACGAGTGCAGAATATAATCTCAGGTATAATATCTAGAGATGGCACTTGGGTAGTTAGAGAGGACAAAATAGTACATGAAGCTACATATTACTTTAGTAACCTATTTTGCAGTTGCAATGGATCATTGGGACCGATTACGAAACTAGAACCCAAAATAAAGGAATTTGATAATCAGTTTTTGATACTCCCAGTGGATAAGCTGGAAGTTAAAAATGCGCTTTTCTTAATGTGCCCGGATAAAAGCCCGGGACCAGACGGGTTGACAGCTCAGTTTTACCGGTTTTCCTGGGAATTCGTCAAATCCGACCTAGTGAAGTTGATTAATAGATTTTTAGAGAATGGGTTCTTTGAGAAAACATTGAATAAGACAAATATATGCCTTATTCCCAAAACATCCCGACCTACTAGAATGACTGAGTTCAGACCAATAAGTTTATGTAATATCAGTTATAAGATTATTTCAAAAATACTGAGCTGAAGGCTGAAAAGTGTGCTGCCTAAGCTAGTATCGGAGACGCAATCGGCATTTGTGGCCAGTCGTCTAATATCAGATAATATATTAATAGCCCAAGAGATGGTACATGCTCTTCGGACAAATAGTTCAGTCAGGAAGAATTACATGGCTATAAAGACTGACATGAGTAAGGCGTATGACAGAGTAAAATGGAACTTTGTACGGTCTCTGTTGCTAAGATTAGGTTTTTGTGAGAAATGGGTCCGCTGTGTTATGTGGTGTATCTTCAGCGTTGAATATTATATTCTAATTAATGGGAAGCCAGGGGGTAGAATAGTGCCCCTCAGGGGGCTAAGACAGGGGGATCTCCTGTCACCGTATTTGTTCATTTTGTGTACCAAAGTCCTCATCGCCAAAATTAACAAAGCGGTAGAGCAACGAACCCTAAAGGGGATAAGGATAGCACGGGACAGTCCATCAGTGTCGCATTTTATTATTCTCAGATGATACATTATTTTTCTGTAAAGCGACAGTAGCGGAGGCCAAGATGATATTAGAAATTCTCAAGGAATATGAATTGATTTCGGGTCAGAAGATTAATTTTGACAAGTCATCGATTCAATTTGGACATAATGTGGACCAGACTAATAGAGATATGATTCGGGCTACTGTAGGAATACAGAACATGGGTGGACTAGGAATGTATCTAGGATTGCCCGAGAGTCTAAGTGGATCGAAGATCCAAATTTTTGCTTATGTGGCAGAAAGAATGGAATCACGGATTGCGAATTGGACGACACAATTTTTATCTAGGGCGGGGAAGGAAATTTTAATTAAATTCATTCTTACCGCACTGCCAACTTATGTGATGAGCTGTTACAAGCTTCCTAAAGGGATCCTTCACAAAGTGCAATCGGCAATAGCAAGGTTTTGGTGGGCAAATTTACCTACATCAGGTGGAATACATTGGCAAAAATGGGAAGATTTATCTCGACCGAAAATATAAGGAGGTTTGGGCTTTCAGATGTTAGAAGGTTTTAATATGGCACTGTTGGCTAAGCATCTTTGGAGATTACTAGAATTTCCTGATACTCTTTTGGCCAGAGTATTGAAAGGTAAATATTATAAGGACAAGAGCATATTGGGCGCCCATCCACAGGTTGGATCCTCTTATGGATGGCGTAGTATTATTGCTAGCAAATCATTAATCATGAAAGGGTATATTCGGAAGATTGGAGATGGTAGTACGATAAAAGTATGGAAGGACCCCTGAATTCCGGGTATTATCCCAAGAACAGCAGTACGGTCGGAGTATCTTGTCTTTCCAGATATAACAGTGGACCAGTTCATTGACTGGAATACGGGTCAGTGGAAGGAGACGTTGGTGCGACAATATTTTGAGGCCCAAGATGCCCAGTTAATTTTAGCGTTGCGTATCCCAAAACATAAAAGGACAGATAAGTGGATGTGGTACTTTACCAAGACCAGGCAATACACAGTCATGTCGGGCTACGCGTTATTGGAGGGGCTCTCAGGGGAGAATCAATCTCGGATTGGCCCCTCCATAGACATATTTTTTCAGAAAACATGGAAGTTAAATTGCCCAAAGAAGATCAAGCATCTAATTTGGTAGATCTTGACAGGCAGTATTGCAGTACTGCAGAACTTATCTAGACGTAGTTTTGGAGGAGATCCTAGATGCCTGCGATGTGCGGCAGACCAAGAGTCGATGGTGCATGTGTTCTTTGAGTGCTCCCATGCACGACAAGTATGGGCATTATCTCCAATTCCCTCAGCGTCGGGACGATTTCCGAGGGATTCCATCTGGCATAATATGGATTTTTTGATGTCTAGAGTATCCCATCAGGTGGAGGAGGGAGTTTTTCCTTGGATTATTTGGCAGATTTGGAAAGCACGTAATGCCTTTTGCTTTTCGAATAATGACTTGGACCCTAGAGGAGTATTACAGAGAGCGGTCCTAGAGCACAAGGAGTGGTCTAGCGTCCGTAAAAAGAAGTTGTTCCCGATAGATCCGTCGAGGTCTATAACTGATAATTGCTAGTCGGTTTTTATCTTCCCTACCACAGCTAATCAGGCGTTCACCAGTTACAAGTGTTATGTGGACGCTTCTTGGAAAGAATCTGACCCTTTTTCGGGTTTTGGTTGGATAGCTTTTCTAGATTCAGTGGAGGAAGTATGGACGGGATCCGAGAGAGGACACATGTGTCTTTCGCCGTTGCATGCAGAGTTGGAAGGGGTCATTTGGGCATTAGCAGCGTTAGTGCAAAGAAGGGTGGTGGAGGTTGAGGTCTCTACCGATTGCGAGACGGTGTGGCATATTCTTCAGCATCCCAAGGACTGGCCGGCTTTCGAGACGTATCAGGAGGAGTATGCTCGCCTGAGAGCACTTTTCAGCAGCTGCACCATATCAGTCATCCCACGTTCGTTGAATTAGAAGGCGGATGGGCTAGCTCGGGTAGGTAGAACAGGTTGGGATCGAAGTGGATGTAGGTAGGACTGCAGGACTCTCTTAGATTATTTTTTGTCGTTGGAAAAAAAAATGGTATCTATGATTGAAATGCGATTAAGACAGCAAAATAACTCAGTAGATGAAAGTTGACCAATATGAACTTGTTGACTTGTTGAATTTTCCAAAAGAGAGGCAAACCTCCCGACCAAACGTATTACTAACGTAAAACCTAAAAACGTATTTTTTTTTTCTATTTTCACATACCATATTAATAAATTTCCCTAATATTAATTGTTATCTTCATTAGTAAAAAACAGAGATAAAACATTTATTCCAAAGATGTATACCTTTTTTCCCCTTCCGTCAAATATATTCTGATAAAAAATTGAATTAAAAGGTATTACATGCAATATTATTCGCTTTTTCAATATCAACGATTGGATAAAACAATATCTCATTTATAACACACTCTAAATTAAAATTATATGCAAATGGTATCTACCCCAGTGGCAGGCGGTAATTCCACTTAAGACAACACATTTGCATAACCCGAGATCGACTATCCATGCCTACATTATGTAGGAATTTGGTTATTGGGTCGGCCAGTTGTGATCTAATATAATTTGCCGTTGATAAAAAAAAGAAAATTAAAATTATATGTTTATATAAAATCAAATTTCATGGAAATAAACTAGAAAGATAGATTAACCACTTGACCAAATTTATTTTGAATTATTTAATACATTTTTCAATATCATTTAACTAGAAAGTTGTTAAATAAAGTAATAAATTCCAACATATTAATGGAGGTATAAGTTTAAGTACTAGAAAGTCTCTTATAAGTTTCTTATTTTACTGAATTACCAAAACAAGGTAATTTAGTTAAAAATATATAAATAATGTCAAGACTAACTTTAGGTGTTGTCGTCCTTTATTTGGTAAAAAGTCAACTTTCATTTTCAAAATTAGATATATGTATACACATGTTGACTGTTTTCTTTACTTTGTCTTTTTCAGGGATCTATAATAACTATGCCACACTATTGATTAATAAAATCTTTTCGTTTTTTCTAAAATAATTCAAAATCTAAAATCTTTTTATAATTTATACAATATTTAATATTTAATATTAAAATTATTAGTTACATCATCTTAATTATTATATTAAAATATATTAGATAAATTTCTATTTTTTAAATGTGAAACTTTTGACATAATATATAAATATACAAATAATTTTTATATTTATTGAATTTATCATAATTATATGGATTATCCATTCGATAAACTTTGATAGCTTAAAGATTAGAATCCATCTAAAAGTTGATAAAAGTATTAGAATATATTAAAGAAAATAGTAGTTTAGTTAGAAATATTTTGTTTTAGTTATATTATATAAAAATAGAACTTCTTTAATTTTTCTGGAATTTGGAAAATTAGTTTCGTTATGAAATGTATAAAAAACATCGAAATATATTACAACAAACAAAATAAAAAGTAGAAAAAGAAGAAGGAAATGTGTAGAGATGGGTTAAAACGAGAAGGCTTTTGGGGTTTGATTTTTGGGAAAACTCTTCAACATCTCACACTCTCAACACAAACCTGAAAAGACTCTCTTATTCAATTTGTCTCTCTCTTCTGTCTTTCTCGTCTCGAGTCGCGTTTCTTCTTTGCTTGTAGACATCTTCACGGTTTTTCAGCTCGGAACTTTGTAACTTCCTTAGACCTTTTGCTCAAGTGTGAGCTCAAGTGGCGAAGCACAATCTGACTTCTATCTGAACTCCCAGATCCGAGTTTCAATCTCTTAGGTCTTTCTCTCGTTTCTTCTTCGCATTTCTTTGTATCAACTAGTGGTTTGGCTTTTGAGCTGAGTTGTTAGGGTTTTCGATTTTGTCTCTTGTTTAATGGTGAAGAATACTTTTTTTGTTTTGTTTTTAATGGTATTTGGATTGACTTTATAATCAGAAACTGAGTTTCAAATCTTTGTTTTTCTAATTCATTTGCAGGGTGTATGAGTTTTAAGGTTCTTTGCTGAGCAATTTGCTCCATTTATGGGCTGCTGCTTTCATACGGATCGGGATTTGCGATTTCAGTGTTTTGCTGGTTACATTGTTCATCCATTTGCCGTTTCGTAGAAGTTTTGTTTCAAGTGATTTTGCGTATGGAGAGCTTCGAGAGAGCTTAATTTTCGATCATAAATTGGTAACAGTAATATTCTTTGCCGTGTGATGGGTGGGCTTTGCTCGAGGAGTTCCTCTGTAAATAACGCTCCTGGTGGAAGCTTTGCACATGTTAATGGTCATCTCAATAATGGCTCTGAGGTGAACTTTCAGTCCGGTGAAGTTGGACACAAAGATACTGATCCTTCTCCTGTGAGAGAGAATGTTGAGGATGATAAGCCCACATCAGAAACGTTTTCGTTTCCCAATTTGAATCATGTCTCTGGTGGATCTCATCCTCAAAACATCGAGGATGGAATTCCCCGATTATCAAGGGTCTTATCTCAAAAATCTAGATCCACTAAGTCTAGGCAGGCTGCTGTGGCAAAGGTGAATAAATCTTAACAATTATGGCTTACTTTTGGGTTCAATTTATCTCTTTTATGGTCTCTGGTAGACTTGGACCTGAGTAAGGTGTTTTTATGTGTAATAGGTTTCCGAAGTGAGCTCTTTGTTGGGGAGGGCTGGCACTATGGGACTTGGTAAAGCTGTGGATGTATTGGACACACTGGGGAGTAGCATGACAAATCTAAATCTTAGTGGGGGATTTAGTTCTGCGACGACAGTGAAAGGGAATAAGATCTCAATCTTGTCTTTTGAAGTCGCTAACACTATCGTTAAAGGCGCTAATCTTATGCATTCTCTTTCGAAAGATAGTATCACACATTTAAAAGAGGCAGTGTTACCTTCAGAAGGTGTTCAAAACCTAATTTCAAAAGACATGGATGAACTGTTGAGAATAGCTGCTGCAGATAAAAGGTAACAGTATGTGATAGTGTTCTATTTGAAGATGTCTACTCTTTGCACTGGTATCAATTTATAGTTTGTAGATAAGCTAATTATTAATCGTATATAGGGAAGAGTTGAGGATCTTTTCTGGAGAGGTGGTGCGTTTTGGGAATCGTTGCAAGGATCCCCAATACCACAACCTGGATCGCTTCTTTGACAGGTTCCAATATGATCGTGTCACTTGGTCAGACAACGGGTCTATTCGTTTTGGAAACTATCTGACCTTTCATTAGTTCTGTGTTTTGATTTAGGTTGGGCTCTGAATTTACACCCCAGAAACATTTGAAACAAGAAGCAGAAACCATAATGCACCAGCTGATGTCATTTGTTCATTTTACAGCAGTACGTCTTTTTATGCAAATTTGTCATATTCAGTCTTGCATGACTCTTTCAATGGCGATTTACTCTGACTATCTGTTATGTTTCAGGACTTATATCATGAACTTCATGCGCTGGATCGATTTGAACAAGATTACCAGCGTAAACTCCAGGAAGAAGAGAATCCTAGCACAGCACAACGAGGTAGGTATCAAAATGTTCTAATCGACTAACATCTATTGGATGTATCTTTGGGAGTTCATGATATAATTTTACTCTCTATTTTATTTTATTTGGTAGTCATCGTTCTAAATTCTTGAAAATATTTGCTATTTTGACATAAGGTGTTGGAGATACTCTCACTATCTTGAGAACTGAATTAAAGAGTCAGAGGAAGCATGTAAGAAACTTAAAGAAAAAATCTCTATGGTCTAGAATTTTGGAAGAGGTAAGGTTTAGCTGAAAAGTTTTAAACAAATGATATTTCCTTTCTTGAGAAGTTGCTCGGCTCATCTGGATTTTATTGTTAATACTAATAATGCTTAGGTGATGGAGAAACTCGTAGATGTTGTCCATTTCTTGCATTTGGAGATTCACGAAGCCTTTGGTGGTGCGGGTGAGGCTTGACTATTGTATTAAGCGCCTTATTCATAAGCTTTTAGCAAGATGGAGGAAAAAGCGTTTTTTATGTATCCAGAATGAAACATATGCATACTAATCATAATTATTTTACCTGATATGCAGATCCTGATAAGCCTACGAATGACCCACCAATCACTCAAAAAAAATTGGGCTCTGCTGGTCTTGCCTTGCATTATGCAAACATCATTACTCAAATTGACACTCTTGTAAGTTCTTATGCTTTCATCACTTAGTTTTATTTTCCTTGTTTTGACTTCAAGTTTTAGCTGCCTGGGAATGTGAACTGTATGTTTCTCGGATCCAATGGTTTATAATCTACTACCAAGTACCTAGCAGTTATAATATGATTGGGCATATATGGACGTTGTTTGTAGAATTTATTTCAAATTAAGTTATTATCACATTTCTATGAGCAGGTGTCCCGGTCTAGCACTATGCCTGCAAGCACAAGAGATGCTTTGTACCAAGGTTTGCCCCCAAGTATAAAATCTGCTTTACGCTCCAGAATACAGTCCTTCCAGCTTAAAGAAGAGGTATTAGTATTGTTCACAATTCGCATAATGCTTTTGTGCTGACTTCCACTGTTAGTTAAAATATTATTTGTATGCCTGCTCACCGCACTATATATCTGATCTGTCTTTACCAGCTCACTGTACCTCAAATAAAAGCTGAAATGGAAAAAACATTGCAGTGGCTTGTACCTGTTGCTACAAACACAACCAAGTAAGTTTTTTGCAACTTCTCGTTACCATGCTTTTGTGTCATCGTTAGAACCCAGGGTCTCATACTTAAACCATGTTATTTTTTCATTTGCTGTCTACTAAAGCGTGTTACACGTTGCAGAATTCCCTTAGTTATAATTACTGAAGTATGCCTGACTTATTCTTCTGTCTTTTCTTTTTCTCAACCAGAGCGCATCACGGGTTTGGATGGGTTGGAGAATGGGCGAGTTCTGGGTAAGCCCTGAGGACAAGCTGATTCTTAGACTATTTTCTTTTGGTGTGTTTAGATGCTTATAATTGTGTCCCTTGCTGATATTAGATTATGCAAAATAATTTCAGGGCGGATGCAAATCAGAGACCTGCAGGTCAGACCATATTACGGATAGATACACTTCACCATGCAGATAAAGAAAAAACTGAGGCCTACATATTAGACCTTGTGGTGTGGCTTCATCATCTCGTTACTCAAGTCAGGGCCACTACTGGTTATGGCCTAAGATCTCCGGTTAAGTCTCCAATCAGATCACCTAACCAGAAAACGATCCAACTCTCCAGCGGTTCACACAACTCAAGTTTGGGTTCTCCATTGCTTACTATGGAGGATCAAGAGATGCTTAGAGACGTAAGCAAGAGGAGAAAAACGCCAGGAATAAGTAAGAGCCAAGAGTTTGAAACGGTAGCTAAAACACGGCTCTCTAAGCACCACAGGCTGAGCAAAAGCAGTAGCCACTCACCGATGATGGGCGAGTTAATGAAGAATAAGAAGGATGCTTTCTCAACCAGAAGACCTTCCTCTGTTCCCATCATTGATTTTGATATTGATCGCATGAAAGCCCTCGATGTGATTGATCGCGTAGACACCATTCGGAGCTTGTAGTAAACTACTTACTCACCATCGGATTTCGGAATTGGGATTGAATGGATGGTAATAACCACAAGTTTCTATTTCTCTTATTCCCAAGAATGGATGATCTGATGAAGAATGTGGATGCAATTGATCCTATCAATGTCACTGAAACCCTTTACAGATGACAGATTCGGGTTCAAAATAGTGGCAGATGTTAGTAAATTTCTACTCATTTTGGTTTTGTGGATGTAATTTGGTTTGGTTTGTAGCATTTCCTTTGTATTGTTGTTCTTTTTCTTGCTGTAGTTGTACTGTGTACATACAAGAGACTTTACTATAAATCATTTGGATAATAAATAATATATAAAAAAAGTTTACCCTCCAAGTAAACTCATGCAAGGGATCTGCTTAAATGGTGTAAGTAAGACTGAAACTTAACACAGTTGTCATCTTAACACTGACATTTACTTTATTTGGCTGCATAACAGAGAATCTGGTCCATTCAAATATTTGGCTTTATGCCTTTAACGAAGAATCCTGTTGAAATTGTCTTGGAACAAAAAAAGAAATTGAGGTTTACTTACACGTGAATAATAATAAAAATTCAAATATGAATTAAATAATAGTAATAAAAATTTAATTCAGTGTACAAAAAAATCTGCACCCGCCACTTTGTCGTTCGTTCACTTACTAACCAAGAAGATCCCTTTCCAATTAATTCCTATCGGCTGGATCTGAAATTACAGTAATCAATGGAAGCTCTGATTGAGTCTTCTTCTCCGTACGTCCCTCTCTTTCACGCTCTTTCCTTTATTCCAATTCGTCACTACCTCTTCGCTCTCTTCGTTGTCTGGATTATCTTCTTCTACAATTTCCTCGAGTTTCACTTCCTTGGAGATACTATTCTTCGTCATTTCAGATGCGCCGTTAATCTCATCTACAATCCTGATTCGCCTCTTTATCATGGCGTTGTTTCTCGGTGTCGGATTCTTCATGGCCGGTGAGTACTTTTAATTTTGATTTTTTGGGTGAGATGATTCGATTTTGGGATTTTTGAATTTTTTTTGTTCTTTCTTTTCTATGATGATTAAGATATGTGGCCACTCCGTGGTTAGCGAGTCCTCATCTTCAGACTTGTTTTCTCAATTTCTATGGATTGCCTCCAGTTTTCAGCTACAGAAGGTGATTGGAAGTTTTTTGTTATTTCGGTGCGATTTAAACACAAATTTGGATAAATAATTCAGTGATGAAGTTTTGTTGATGCGTTTTATGTGGCAGACAGCTCTTTCGTGCTTCTGATGGTGGAACGATTGCACTTGATTGGCTGACAAAAACTGATGGTATAATTTAATGACTGAGAACATTGATTTCATTACCCATTTGTTTGTTTGTTTCCATCTTTGATTCTGGATAACTTGTGCAGTTCTTAATGGTGGTATTCATAATCAGAATGAAATCTCAAAAGAAGATACAACCCCCATTGCTGTAGTTATTCCAGGATTAACTAGTGATTCTTCATCTGCAGTAAGTCTAGGAATCTGCTTTAGATAGTACATATCATCCATTAAACTAACTGTTTAATTGTCTTGTATTGGTGATTTTGCAGTATTTAAAGCATCTTGCATACAACACTGCAAAAACAGGTTGGAATGTTGTTATTAGCAACCATAGAGGATTGGGAGGTGTTTCTGTTACTGTAAGTTTGCTAGTTTCCGTTAAGTATTATGCTTGCGTGTTCTACGAAAGATGGTGCTTACTTATATATATTAGATTATAATCTTGCTATGTTGACAAACACATGCAGTCTGATCGCTTCTATAATGCTGGATGGACAGAGGATTTTCGGGTAGTTCTTGCTAATCTTCAAGAAAAATACCCAATGGCTCCTCTCTTTGCTATTGGCACTAGCATTGGAGCAAATATTCTGGTACTATATCAGGAACTCAGTGTTTGATCTAGTTGGAAAAAAACTTGAAATATTGAAGTGTGATGGTGTTTACTTGTCCTCGATGGACTTTCTACTAAATACTGCTCAATTGGTCGGACAATAGTTGACATTCAAACAGAGATTTCAGGCTAAAGAGGAGCTTGCCTCTAATTTTTTCCCAACCAGATGATATGCATGCACGAGGAGTTTGATCTAATAGACAACATAAACCTGAATCTATCACATGTTTCAGGTCAAATACCTTGGGGAAGAGGGTGAAAAGACTCCTCTGAGGGGTGCTGTAGCTATCTGTTCTCCATGGGACCTCTTGGTGAGCTATTCTTTATAACTTTCTTCTTCTATGTGTATTGGTTTCAACATCTGCCGTGTCTTAAGTTCTCTCTAATCATTCAGATCAGAGATTAATATTTCTTTGATTTTTGGGTTTATAATTTTAGGCCTTTGAACTTGTAATTTATGCTTTCTTTTCCAAAGGGTTTCGTTTGATACAAATTGACGCTTGATAGATTATGTTTTCTTCTTCTTTGCCTACTGCCAACAAGATTGGTGACAGGTTTATCTGTAGGACTTTAAAGCAAAAGTTCTACAACAGAGCTCTGACCATCGGACTGCAAGGTTATGCCCAATTGTATGTCCACACACACACCTCTTTGGTCAAGGACCGCATAGATTTTGAATTTGTAAGATGAGTTGAGAGGAGATAAATCAGATATATTACTTTGTGAAAAATAGGTTTCATTTATAACTTTAGTTAGTTTTATTGCAGACATGAACCTCAGTATTCACGGCTTGGGAATTGGGAAGGCATAAAAAAGGTTAGTTGTGAAACCACAGATCCATAAACTATATTGTCTACTTGGTAGATGCACTAAAAGAATATAAGGAAAAAACTTCATTTATCTCTTTTGCTATTAACATTGATTATCGTTGCCCAACCCTATTGCTTCATCAGTCACGTTCCATACGCGATTTTGACCACCATGCTACCTGTCCAGTTGGAAAATTCGAGGTAATAGTTTCTCTACGAGTTATTTTAACTTCTGATGTTAATTTCCCCTCAGAATTGGCTTTGTCATTGCTATTATACATCATTTAGATGCTCTTCATAATCAGCATTAGAGTTCCCTGTTGGTTTGAAAAAGTGATACTGTTTTGCACTCTTACGCAGACTGTGGACACGTTTTACCGAAAATCTAGCAGCACCCAATATGTAGGAAATGTGGCTGTGCCGTTACTCTGTATCAGTGCTTTAGATGATCCATTATGCACAAAGGAAGCTATTCCCTGGGACGAATGCAGGTAATACACAATCTCTTCAAATCTTGTAACCTATTACAGAGATTAACATGAAGTTTCTCTTGAAAGGGCAAACAAATCTTGAAACCTATTACAGAGATTAACATAAAGTTTCTCTTAAAAGGGCAAACAAAAACATTGTCTTGGCTACAACAAATCATGGAGGACATCTAGCATTTTTTGAAGGATTAACTGCATCTAGCTTGTGGTTAGTATCTCTCAGATTATCATCACAAAGTTTTAAAAAAACAAAGGATAAGTACCTGTTTTCACTGTATGTATACGTATAGGTGGGTTCGAGCCACCAACGAATTTCTTGGTGTTCTTAGTTGCAGTCCTTATATGCATATGCAAAAAGTAAGTCTCTGTCTATTAGAACTACAAATTTAGATCATTCAACTCTCAATTCCTTTCTTCATAACATTATCAATTTTTCACAGACTCAAGAGAAAAGAAGCTCAAAATCAAGGAACCAAGAGTCTTCGATAAACCAAGGCCCGTACCTAAATATTGCAGAAGACGGGTTAGTGGCAGCAGTCAAGTACGAGCAAGAAACTGATACCAGCACACCGTCAGGATCATCGAACCAGAGAGGACAAAATCCTAAAGATGATAGTGTAACAAACAGAAGCTTCAAGGAGTTATGTCGGCAAACAAAACAGTCCATATGGTGGCTTGGTTACATAGGTGTGGTTACAAGTTTCCCATTACTTGGTCTGCTCCTAAAGTACCTCTTCCGTAAGAAGCAACAACCCACAAAGACATCCATATCCTGAAGTTTCTTCTTTAATGTTCATTAAATTATGCTCTAAGTGTATATCATTAGCTTAGTAATCATCCAATACTCTTTAAGTAAATTGTTAGCATGGAGGATAAACTCAATCAAATGGTTCTCTCACTCTGTTTATTTTGTGTATTTAAGGCTAAGCTATATCTTTGAAACTGATTTTGAATTCGAAGATCAACTAGTTTGGTTTAAGGATTCTTTTGAAAAAAAATCGTATTTTGATGAATCTCACTGTTAACATGTTCTATATGTCTACAATGGCATTATTGTAAATATGTCCAACCACAAGGGTATTTCAGATGATGGAAATTTTATATATTTTTTATTTACCCTTTCTGGCAACTTCGAGAGCACTTAAGTACAAATACAAGCGAGAAAACCAAAAACTCGTTAAAAACTTGGGCTGAGATCGTGAGAAAGTTGGGAATTTGAATCGAAGAAGAAAAAGAGATTTGGTTACTTGGAGAGTGAATTTCTACCAGCTGTTGGTGATTTCATACTGGAATCTGTTTTTTTTCTTTTTGCCGGTGAATTTTAGTAGACAATGGAAGAAATAAGATCGGCGATGGAGCAGCAAGTGGATCTCATGGCGGATCTGGTCCAAAAGGTCTCCGGAGAGCTCCGAACAGGATTACAACCTGCCTACGCGAATTTCATTGGATTTTTCCACGCCATTGATTGGAAGGTAATCAGAGTCTCTTTGTCCTTCTGAAATTTCGAATAGATTAAGAATCCTTGCTTTTTAATTGAATTTATGAGTTCTAGAGTATATACATTTGTCTGAGGAATTTCGGCAATGTTTCATTTGAGATTTGTTACCATATACATTGACTTTTCTCATCTGGGTTCTTGGTTAATCAATTTGGATTTGATCTGTTTGTTTTTTGCAGGAACCCTGGATCATGGGACTAATGGCGTTTCATGCTCTGTTGCTAGTGGTGACTCTTCTTTCTAGAAGACATCTTAACTTCCATATGTTCCTCTTCTTATTAGTATGTAAGTTCCCTTTGAAACTGTTCATGCCTTTCGATGCTTTTCTGTTCAACCCTTTTTGGTAAATTTTGCTCAAGAAGTTGTGATTAAGGTATCTCTTGGAATTCGTTCATATTAGAAGTCTCTTTGCATTGGGGATATTTTCTTTGTTAGCAGTTCTTTTCATTGATACAATGATCTCACTAGGCTAGGTTGTGGCTGTCAAATATAATCAAGGGTTTCAGGACCTGCTTCTTATATGTCCCCTTGCATCTTTAGATCTAACTTAATTCAATTCAGCTTGCGAATTTACGCACTAGGCATAGGGTTGATCTCAGGAACCATGACTGGAAAGACACACCATCTACAATAATAGGCATGGGTTTATGAGTTAGTATGCTACAGAAGTTTCGGAAACAATGGTTGATTAATGGGAAATATGTTATTTATTTGGCTACAATAGCAGTCATTAGTTTACATTACGAAGTTAATAACTGGCATCTCCATTTGTAGATTTTTTAAGTGATATGAGTCGTCATTTCATCTGTTCGAGCAATTTTTTCTTAATGCATGTTGTTAAGATTGATGATGTGACATGAAAAAATTGCAGTGGGTGGAGTATACTTTGCAGAGAATCTCAACCAAGAGTTGAGAAAAAACTGGAAGAGCTTCTCAACTCAAAACTACTTTGACCCACATGGAGTCTTCCTATCGGTTCTCTGGTCAGGACCACTTTTGATCATTGCAATGATAATCCTGGTATGTGTTCAGAAACGCCCCCTCCCTCTTTCTCTCTTTGCTCAGCATATTCACAATATATAACAATTGATTGGTATCATGAAATAGATTTAGTTAGCAGTTCATAGATTGTTCCCAAGTACATCGTCCACTTAGATTGTTTGAGAAACATAATCAAGTTGAACAGACCATACTCCTCCTGTTTACATATCCCGAAAAAAAATTGTTGAAAGGTAGGAAAGATTAGTAGAATGAGTAGTTATGAAATTAGATCCATGACTGAGAAGTCTTATATATTTGTTTCGCGTTTGAGTTAAGAACTATGCGGTGTGGTGGGTTTATGCATGTTTGTGATCCTTAAATAAAACCATACTGATAAAATGAATAATGTATATGTAAAATGGAAATCTAATGTAGGCTTTTATGTTTTATGACAGATAAACACACTCTTTTCGCTTTGCTACTTAATTGTAAAATGGAAAAGAGCTGAGCTCAGGCATCGTGCAAGGCTTGAACGTACCAAGCAGGAATAGAGTAGAGGCTACAAACTGTTTTTGCAACAATATCTATGTATACTCTCACTTTGCAACGAACTGTTTTTGTGTCTTTTCGTAGAGGCTGCTCTTTCTTGTAGTATTCGCTTCAATTAAATTGTATTAGACCAATTCAAACCAAACTAAACCAGGATATTCTATTTCGGTTTGTTTTGGTAAAGTTTTGAAACCTCGAATAGAAGTCGAACCTATGTTTGGAGAATCCTAACCGTGGCTTTTTCTGTTGACGAATTCGTTGGTTTTTGTAATTACGCTTTGAAAGCTTAGAAATGAATTGAACTACCCCATTTCAATTAGATTAATTATGTATTTTTTGTTAATTATTCAAATTCTATTAGATTACTACATTGAATAACCTATGTGCTTGGTTTAACCTTAACCATAATTGTTTGTTCAATTGTATCAAACATTGTAAATTTACCATTTAGCCGTTACGAGTAAATATAGATCACTGATTCGCCACTCTTCAACGGCCTTTTTATTCAAAAATCAAAACTCGTCCAAGACAAGGAGAGAGAGTGTGTACAGTACAGCATTTAAGGAAGACTCCAGAATTTGTTTCTCTTAATTGTCTTCATCTTCGTCATTTCGATTCTCGAAATCTCTCACTCGTTCGCTCTTAAGAGTTATCTATGGAGGTTAAGGAAAATAATATTTCGGAGGAGCAGAAGCAGTTGCGTGAGAAGACGATTCCTGTGTTTACTGTGCTGAAAAATGGCGCGATTCTCAAGAATATCTTCGTCGTCAACAGTCGTGATTTCTCTTCGCCGGACCGAAACGGTTCCGCTGTGTGCGATGATGACGAGGTAGAGGAGATTCTGGTCGTTGGTCGTCATCCAGACTGTGATATTTTGCTTACGCACCCTAGCATTAGCAGATTCCACTTAGAAATCCGCTCGATCGCTTCTCGTCAGAAACTCTTCGTCACGGATTTATCTTCTGGTATAGATCATCTCTTAACTCTATCTAGAAATTCGAACAGTATCTGACATTGCTTGTATAATCCTCGGGAATTAGATTGTCATTTCTAATTAGATCGTTATTACTGTGAAATTGGATCTCGGTCTAGCCGTTTTGGTTGTTGATTGGATTTGTTTCTCGATTTAGTACATGGGACTTGGGTTACTGATCGGAGAGTCGAGCCACATGCTTGTTTCGAGGTTAAAGAAGGTGATACTATTAGGATTGGTGGTTCAACAAGGATCTACAGGCTGCACTGGATTCCACAGAGCCGGGCGTATGATATTGACAATCCATTTGTTTCACCACTCGACGCATCTACAGTTATGGAGCAAGAAGAAGAGAATAGAATGCTTGACACAGAAAATCTAGAGGTTGCACATCAGGTTCGACCGATCTAGTGAATCTTTGTTGTTATTTTAGCTTTCCTTAATTTGCTTAGCTCTATATCTATCTGATGCTGTTGACTTAGCCTGAAAGTTTAACCTGCCTTCACTGCAGTCACTAGCATCAGATGATGATAGAGATCTACATCTATATGTGACATCAGAAGGAACCGGATCATCAGTACCTAGTGAGGATGATAGGGAGACTTCGTTGCCACTTGCGTCTCCAAGTGTTTTGACACTAGCTAGAGATTCTGTCAAGACACAAAAGCTACGATTCAGTGAAGATTTGCAGACGTCAACAGAGAGGGACTTAAATGTTGAGGAAGCGGCAGCAGAAAAGCCAAGTAGCAGCTCTGCAGAGGCTGATGAATGTGATGTAAGAGGAGATGTAGGTCTTCATCTAAACGTGATGTCAGAGAGGCTGGAGTTGGAAGTCCCTACTGAAGATGAGGTTCTATATCCAGCTGCATCGGAGACTGTAGCGCTTACACTCTCAACAGATTCCATTGAGACAGAGATACTACAGCTCAAAGAAAATGTTCTGGCTTTACCAGAGTTGGTCACAAATATATTAGAAGCCAACACAGAAAATCCAAGTAGCGGCTGCAACCCAAGTAAGAGACAGATTGATGACTGCTCGGAAGCCTCATATTGTTCTACAGGTAAATTAGCTGCAGAAGTTGAGATTCTGAGCCATCCTCGAGAAGTCAGCAGAGAAACTGATTTTTTGATAGAGCAAGTAATGGAAGCATCAGCTGAACCACTAACTAAGGCTGAAATTCGGGGTCATGAAGCCTCATGTTCTTCTACTTTTGAATTGGATACGGAAGTTGAGGCTGTGAGCGTTCTTGGAGAAGTCAGTGCAGACACTGATTTTGTCACAAAACAAGTGATGGAAGCATCCGTTGAACCACTAACTCAGGCTGAAATTTGGAGGCATGAAGACAATGAAGGTATAGAGGTTTCAAGCCAAGTTATCACAGTTTCTCCCAATTCCTTTTCTCAGGCTGAGCCAGCTTGCGAAATTGTAACTGAAAAAATTGGCTCCTTCCTCTTTGGTTCCGACTTCCAGAGTGAAATTGCCTTAGAGAATGAACGTGAGAACCAAAAAGGAAATGGTAAAATCAAGGTCGAATCAAGGCAAGCTAGTGGAATGGCCGTAGAAACTGAAACTGAGAATAAAAAAAGCAATGGAGAAAGCAAGGCTGAGTCAGGGGAAGCTAGTGTAGTGGCCGTAGAAACTGAAACTGAGAATAGAAAACGCAATGGAGAAAGTAAGGTTGAGTCAAGGGAAACTAGTGTAGTGGCCATAGAAACTGACAGTGAAAATTTACATCGAAAAAGCAATGGAGAAAGCAAGGTTGAGTCACGGCAAGCCAGTGTAGTACCTGATTGTTTGGTCGAGGAAAACGAACGGCTTTCAAGAATCAATACAGAAGATATGCAAAGTCTTTGCTTGAACTGGAAGCCACTTTTCGAGAGTGAAGTTGGGGCTCCATCTGAGATCTGGAGTGAAATGAATCCTGCAGAAGATCAGAACAGAAAATCCGGAATGACGAGAGAGACGGATGAATTATTTGATGAAGAGAGCAGCTCGAGCCTTTCTGATGATATTAAACAGAATGATACGCAAAGTTTCTTGGTAACACCAAATCAGAAACCCAAAACAGAATTGTCAACTGGCTCTGGGAGATCTGAAAAATATTACAGCCTAAATGAGATAGAAGGTGAAGAAAATGCCGATAAGTGGTGTCCAAATTCTTCCCCCTTGGCTGCAGAAACATTTGAGGTTACAAAGACGATGATTGAAGAGCCAGAGCCGCCTTCTTGTGACGATGAAAGTCAAGAAAACCAGACCCCGCAAACACATGCTATTAGAGAAGATGTTTCATCTGTGGTGGATAGCTCAAGGAGATCCTCGATAAGCTCGAGCTCATGCAACATCTGGTCCAGGAGGGGAAAAGCTACTTCTGTTCTTCAGCTCCGGACCAACAAGAGTGAAGGAAAGCAAAAACAAAATGGGAATCAACCAAAAGATCAGTTGCACAGAAAACATGCTCTAGGTGACAAGTCTGTTGATAATGGTGCAGAGAAATTAGAGCCAGAGATCTTTACACCTGATAAGGAGAATCTCATCCCAAGTTCTCATATGTTGAAAAGACTACAAGATATTGGTGACGTAAAAGATAGCAAGATTTCTTCAAAGCATTCAGGCAAATCAGGCACGTTAAAGATTCTTTCCAAGATTGCTATTGTCTCACCAGGGGTATTTTCAGAACCAGAAATCTTTACCCCAGACAAGGAGAATCTTACCCCAAAGTCTCATATGCTAAAACGTTTGCGAGAATTTGGTGAAATTAAGGAAACCAAAGGGTCCTCCTCTAAAGCAACACGTAAACCATTCTTTGATATTAATGTCGAAGAAAATGTGATGGTGGAACAAAATCCAAATCTACACAGCATGAGCAGCAAATCTAAGGTGAAGCATGAGCCGGTGGAACAAAAGAAGAAAGCTGAACGGGCGCCTTTTCAGCCTCTACTTGAAAAACCTCTGTCCAAAAGTCTGTCATACACCGAAGCTTCTTGTTCTGCATCAGCTAGAAACAACATTTCTAGAGGCATTCGTTCTTCCTCTGTAAGTCCTACTTGATTCGATTGTACTTAATCAAATTTCTTTGTTTAGTTCTTACGTTAAACATTAGTTCACTGTGTTGTAGATCCTTTCTGATGGAAAGAGCAAAATGAAGTGGACCATTGTGTTGGACACTTCTTCACTCCTCGACAACGACTCTAGAAAGCCACTGCACCTACTACAAGGTATAAAGGGGACACATATGATCGTACCAAGAACAGGTAATAAGCCCTACAACGAAAATCCTAATCTTATAATGCCAAAAAATCATATTGCAGACCATATCTCTCGAAACCATCTTGTGTGTTTGTAATCGTTTTTGACAGTGTGTACAATTAGAAACATGCCTTACCATTTTGGTTTCATTGTTCAGTTTTGAGGGAACTAAACGAGGTGAAGCGCACTCAGAGTCTTCTCTTCAAAAGAAGAACAGAGACTGCTTCCTCAGCTCTGGATTGGATTGAAAAATGTAAGGTTAATACGAAATGGTGGATTCAAATCCAGAGTCCATCGGAGGAAACAAAAGCTACTGCACCAACTCCTCCAGTCACTCCTCAGTCAAATGGCTCAGTGGCATTCCCGTTTTTACATCACTGGAGTAATAACGCACTAGAGATCGAATCTCCTACATCAGAAGATCAAGTTCTCGAATGTGCTCTTCTTTATCGAAATCGTAACATCGACGAAAAACTCATTCTTCTTAGCAACGATGAAACTCTCAAGATCAAAGCCATGGCAGAGGTAAATTTAACATACAAAATTGTGTCTTTTAAAGAGCAAAAAGCACACAGCTTAGTGAAACATAACGTGTTTGGTTTTGGATTCAAGGGTGTGATTTGTGAGACGGCATATGAGTTCTACGAAAGCTTGGCGAATCCGTTCTCTGAAAGGTTTATGTGGACAGAGAGCATAGCAAGAGGACGGACTTGGAGTCATCTAGACGACGTCGTGTTAAGAGAAAGGTACTACAACAGAGCTTGTCGGAAAAAGTCAAATTACAACGCAGGAAGTAGAGCAGCTGCAAAAGGCTTGAAACTCATATTACACCATAACTCTCACTATGGCCACACTCATTGATATGATGCATCATCCATCATCCATCACTATGATCATAATCAATGATCATGCATCATTCAGCTTGTCCGTTATTTCCAAGTAAGCCAAAATCAATTTAACTCGCTTACACGGAATATTGTTTTTAGAAGTAATGGCATTTTCATAATGAGGCTATTATTACTGTTGAGGATTTTTAGTTGTCTCTTTTCTACATAGTGGACATTTCTCTTCCAACGTTAGGGATCGTCACTTTAAGAAATTGTTAAGCTTTTGATGTAAGAGATCACAACGTGCTTGGAAAAATGATCACCATGTTACTGGTTTTCGGCGACACTCAAAATGCTATAGGAAGGACGTATATCTTTAGAAAACCATTGACAATGGTTTAATTATTCACTTCCTTTTTAATTCATATATTTTGCTGGTTTTGTTTCATAAAATTCAATACTATATTTTACTATTTTTATTTTCACAACAATATATATATCATTGTAAAATAAAATTTTACAAAAGATATGAAAAAGATATATGTTAATCGATCTAGAGATTAATGCAACAAAATTGAGAACTATGCATCTCGTAACAAGAGAATATACTTCAAAAACAATAATGTAGTGACAAATCAAAAGCTTACCAACACTATTATATTTGAAGCAGTTGCATAAATTGGATACATGTTCATATATGTATTGTTTTTAAAAGAAAAGGTTTTGTTTCCAAAAGAATAGTTTCAAGATGTAACATTTTCAATCTATAGACAAAGGTTGTCATAGCTAAATGTGGAATCTGACTGATTTTTATCTTTATTTTTTCAATTAAATCTGGCTAAATATTTAAAATCAAATGACAACCGTACAATATGGCTTGAATTTGATGGAATTTAAAATATTAATTTAGTAAGAAAATAATTAAATATATTTATTTATATTTTAGTCAAAATTTTAAATAATAAAAAATATTGAATTGTGCAATTTAGCTGATTTGGCTGAATTGTTGTATATGCAAATGGTAACAGCTGAATTATGGAATCAGCTGAATTCCAAAATAATGTTGCAATTCAGTCTTTTTAAGTCGACTCATTTCCTTCGTAGCATCTTCATGTTTTCTCTTTCTATCTTTGAATTTTGTTTCGGTTGTTTTTTATATTTACTTTATCCCCTCTTTTTGTTATTTCAAGTATATAGGTTATAATTTTTTTTTTTTGTCAAACACTTCACCATAAACCGAGCGGCCATAGATTATAGTTATGATGGTTTATTATGGTTTGGTATAAGATCTGATATTGAAAACCAAAAAAGAACCTTTTCAAATTTACTTGACATGCTAATCGTTGACAAAAGATTGTCCATCAATTTTTTCTTATGATCATTTACCCAGTTTTTAAGAATAGATTTGTATTGTTTGTCATGAAAATTTTGTGGTCTCAAGCAGTAGCGGAGCCAGGATTTTGATCTATGGGTGTCAAAATATTTTTTCTCTCAAAAAAGTAAATAAATTTAACCTTAAAAAAATAAATGTCAATACAAATAACTATATTAAAGACATATCCTACGCTCACTCATATTTTGGAAATTGTGTATCACCATTTCATTTGTCACACTCTCAAGTACCTGTTTTTCAATAAAACAAACTAGACAATCACTAAAAAATTATCACCAATACGATTACGCAAATAAGTCTTCACAATATTCATTGCAGAGAAGCATCTTTCAACGGTTGTTGTCGAAACTGGTAGAATTAGAACTAGCTTTAAAAGTCGATAAACCAAAGGATGAGATATATGTTTTTTTGTCTCCACCATAACACGAGCAAGATCACCAAGACTTTTGAGACTAGCAAATCTTTTGTCTTGTTTCACATTATCAAGATAGATATCAAGATGTTGATCAAGTGATTTGCACTCTACAGAACTAAAGTCATCAGGATAAAACTGAGCTAATCTCATCAACTTTGACTTATCAAACTGTTGGAAAGAATCTGCCGGATTTAAGGCTGCCATACAAACAAGTAGTTCTGAATTTACCTCATTAAAACGATCATTAAACTCTTGAAGTTGCATATCTAAGACAGTGTAAAAACAGTCCACATTGTAATGATGCAAGTTGGTTATGTTGGTCTTTTTCCTTGGTCTTCTCGAATCAACAAATTCATCATCCATATTAAGAATTGCAGTCTTGTTTTGCTTACTGAAAGACAAAACTTTAGCAAGAAAATCATCCCATCTACCATTTATAAGCTTATGCAACTGTCTCTTAGTAGATTCCACCAATGAAATAGCATTCATGATATCTTGGTCTCGTCTTTGTAAAGCTTTTGATAAGTTGTCAGTGAGTCCCAAAATAATCATCATTAATTGTAGATAAAAAACAAAATCAAAAGTGTGGAAATATTTGAGAAGACCATATGCTTGCCGTCTTTTGGTGGTGTATGTGCCTTCATCCTGGATATATTCAAGAACTTCAATGATTGATGAAAACAACTCATCAAGTTGCAATAAGGTCTTGTAATGTGAATTCCAGCAAGTATTTGCAGGTCTTTATAGTGAAATATCTTGATTCAACCCAGTTCCAGTCTTAATTTCACCATTATCAATCTCTTCTTCAACTTTTCTGCGATGACTTTCTCGAATCATATCTTTTCTTTTACATGAAGCTCCAACCACATTTAATAGAACAGAAACCATGTCAAAAAAATCTCCAACTTCAAAATGTTTTTTCTTGCTATAGCCACAACAACCAATTGAAGTTGATGAGCAAAACAATGAACATAATATGCGAAGCTACTTTCTTTCAAAATCAATGAACTCAATCCATTGAATTCTCCCTTCATATTGCTAGCTCCATCATAGCCTTGTCCTCTTAGTTTTTTCAAACTCAAGCCATGCTTGGCAAACAAAGAATCAATAACATCCTTCGAAGACAAAGAAGATGTCTATTTCACATGACTAATGCCAATAAACCTCTCTTTCGGTATCCCAAACTTATCAACAAAGCAAAAAACCACAACCATCTGCTCTTTATCTTAAACATCAGAAGATTCATCGACCAACAAACCAAATACATCATTATCAATTTCTTGGATAATAGATTTAGTTACCTCTTCTTCAAAGCAATGAAAAATGTCTTTTTGAATTGGAGGAGATGTCATCTGATTATTTTTGGGAGCATTTTTCAACACGATCTTTCTTACATCCTCATTTTGACCAGCTGTGTATCTGAGAAGGAGTAAGAAATCACCTTTATTTTTTGAATCATCTGACTCATCATGTCCACGGAAAGGTAATCTTTGATGTAACAAGTGTCTGGAAACATCAACCGAAGCACTCAATCTGATTCGATACTCATTTTTCAAAGCATTAGTTTGCTTATGTAATGCATGTCTAATAGACTGACCTTGTCTCATCAAATTGTCACATTTATTCATAGCATCACTATGAAAACTATTATGATCCTCTACATGCTTAGTGAACCCATAGGTCTTATTCCAACTAGAATAACCAACTGACACAAAAGCATCACTTCCACCTTGTTTTCCAGTTTGATCTCTGAACAGGTAACAACACAAGCAAAAAGCTTTATCTTTTTTCACACTGCACTCTAACCAATCAGCATACTGATCAAACCACTGTGGATTAAGACACCGTAACACATCTCATATTGATGTTTGTTTGAAATTATGACCACGAGGTTGACAAGGTCCTCTCATCAAATATCTACGCCGCACCTCATCTCTTTGATCAGGATGATAACTTAGAATGTTTTTTCTCTTTTCTGGATCTGATGGTAAATCATCCAAATCAATGTTGCTTGGGGGAAATTTTCTTTTCAAAAATCTTTCCATCTTATTCAATTACCTACACATAAAAATTGTTAATAGATATGTATAACTTATAAGTTATAACAATAACCGATCCTAAACAAAACAATAGTTTAAGACACATTGACATTTAAATTAATTTAATATGTTTCAATAGAATCATCAATTGTTTATATTTTTAAAAAACTTTTCTTCGTTCTTACGGCTATACACATGACTCCACTTTCACCTTATACTGAAAGTAACAATTATCATAACTCTTTTGTCTTCTTGCAACTCTGATTTAATCAATCATGGAATACTATCAATTGAATAAATCATCAATTAACAAATACAGAAAAACCAGAAATGGTATTAAAATAAATTATACCTTTGTAATACTCTTTTTGTTTCTTTGAACTCTTCAATAATTGAACCAATTCTTAGCTTTGACAAAGTTGTGCAATTTAATAAAGTCAAATTTAAGTTCTAAATTTGTTGATTGATCGCCAACAAAAGTAGGAAAATCGCCAACAATTGATCAATTAGGTTAAATAAATCTATATAGACCTAATTTATATTTTATATTGGGCTAAATAGTTTTATTAGATTATAGTCAAATTTATATGATAGGAGTGTCAAAAAATATTTTAAAAAATGTTAATAATTAAATAATTAATATATATATATATATATATTTTTACAAAAATAATGGGTGTCACATGAAATCCTTATCTCTCAAATACCTCGCCCCTGGTCTCAAGTATATAATTTATTTGATTTTTCATTTTTTTTAAATCTCAGGTTTTACTGACGGCCCAACGAAGCCCAATATCTCTTGTTTTCCGGGGAACAAAAAACTAAGCCGAACAACAATCGCAACGATCTCTTTGCCGTCTTCCTCATCTGTCTTCCTTCTCTTTTTTTTTGTTCATTTCAACTTCTATATTTGAACCTCTTATCTTTCAATTTACGAAATCGAAGCATTGTTGCGACTCCAAACTTAGGTAGAATCACTCGCACTTCCGATTCCAATTGGGGGAATCTATCGTCTTTGTTCTATGGCTTTATGGCGTGTAATCAGTCGGTATTACCTCAAAAATG
This sequence comes from Lepidium sativum, assembly GCA_023374145.1. Lineage (NCBI taxonomy): Eukaryota > Viridiplantae > Streptophyta > Magnoliopsida > Brassicales > Brassicaceae > Lepidium > Lepidium sativum. The sequence goes on along the minus strand of JAKUCM010002251.1, from coordinate 2,148 downwards.
CATCAAAGCAATTAACTAGGAACTGTACTCAAGTTTCTCTTGCAACATCGTTTACTCATTCTGGGAAGCAGACAACAAAGTTGTCTTCTTGTATAAACCCATATTCAGATATCTGTTCAAGACCTTCTTACATCTTCCTAAATCTCAGATTCCTTGCCTCTTCACCTCAGGTACTCCCTTTTCTATGGTAGCTATGCAATCCCTTTTAAGTCGTAGCTTCGATTCTCCAATTTGTATCTATGGCTTTCCACAATTTGGTTAATTGCTCCTCCAATATGATATTGTTAGATTGCATTAGATGATGCATAAGAACCGTGTAGGAAGATTTTGAATCCGGCAATTTCTATAAAAAATCTTTCTCTATCCCATCTTATTATGAACTGAACGACTTTAGATGCGTCAATGGTGTTGCTTATTGGAGGTTTCTTTACGAAAGAGCAAATTTTGCAGTTTATAATAGCATGTGTCTAATATGTTTAGTTTCCTGATTTGACTCAGAGCAGTTATATTACAGTACGTTGTATGGTCTTCTTCGTAACTTTGTATTTTCATGATCTTTGTTCAAGACAAGGAAGAAGGAAGAAGATGTCGACTCTGATGGACCTCGTCTTAATGAGAAGATTACTGCTGAGTATGTTAGATTGGTTTCCGAGGAAGGTAATATTATTTCTTTTTTTCTCTTTTTCAGTGGAGAGTCTTATTTATCATTGTGCTTTGTTTTTATTGCAATACTTGCATTGTACCAGATAAAGAAAGCAAAGAAGAGTATAAGAATAGATGCTTTTGTTTGTATTCTTGGTGTAGTATATATAGTTGGGGTCTTTCAGGAGTCCTTTGTTCTTGTAGAACTCATATGTGGGATATCGTTTTGCTGTTATGCAGGACACTCTGTTGTATCACTGAGAGAAGCTCTCAGACGGGCTAAGGAGCTCGAGTGTGACTTAGTTGAGGTAACTTGTTAATTGAAACAGGAATTCTAGAAGTTGTTTCTAATGATTGCAACTGGATATAAATATGGCTTGATTTGTATGTATTACTTGCAAGATGCCCTATATGTATTCTTGTTAAATGTTTCTTTTATTTCCCATAGTTCTAAATCTGTTTGTTTCTTCTTCTACATCGCGTCTTGTCTTGTAGGTCCAAAGAGATGCTAAGCCACCTGTGTGTAAAATTGTAAAATACACATTGGAGAAGTACAAAAAAGCCAAAGTAGGAAAAGAGCGTGCTAAGGCCAAGGTCTGTGATATGGCCTATCCATACTTAAAATTCTCCAGCTTGTTTGTACGAAACATTAGTTGTATATGTGTTCTGAGTTTATGAGTTTTCCTATTTCTAGCGTGCAGAAGCTATTCGACCTGAAGTCAAGGAAATTCGATTTACTCCAAAAATTGTATGGTTCTCTAGAAATGCCCTATATATTTTCTTTCTCTTTTGATCTGTGTGGTAATGGAAATACTTGTTTCACTTCATTTGCTCTTCAGGAGGCAAAGGACTTAAAGTTTAAAGCAGATCAAGCATTGAAACTGATGGAAAGTGGATATCGTGTGAAGGTATATAGTAATTTTCTTAGGGATTGGACCTCTTTATACTGGTTTCTCTTGGACTTTTGTGGGAAACTTGTGTGGTTACGTTGCGATTTTGTAAAGTTCTGTTAAACATTATGGCTATTCTGCGATACTGCAGTATAGAACAAATCCCCAGATATGTTGCTGCAATAGTCCATTTTTTATCTTTGCTTGAGGTGAGTAGAGTAAAAAATCCATGGTGAGCAAATTTTCATTTGTCTTTTTTTTTTCTTCTCTGTTTTTGTGTAACAGTGCAATGCAGTTCCTGACAAAGACAAGCATAAGGAGCTTGAACCAGAAAAGTTGCTTGAGTTATTATCTCGCTTCACTTGTCATGTAAGTCCCTATATGTTGTATTACTTCTATTTGCAATTGTTACCTTGTAATGGTTTAACCCTCTGCTTCATCTATATAACACTCATCATTATCCTAATTATATCGGTACAGCTTGGGGATGCACTTGTGGAATTTGGGCCAGAGGCAGATAGAAAAAGCGCAGTTGTGATAGCTAGACACGCCAAGTTTGGCCCACCCAAGAAAGGAGGGGCGAAAAAGATGAAGGATTTGGACATGAAAACAGCCC
>JAKUCM010002250.1:0-47110 GCA_023374145.1 Lepidium sativum | reverse complement strand
TTCGACCCCTAAGTACTATCAGGTTTGTTGTACACTTGCAGTAGGATATAGGGTTAAAACTCGTAGTATCACACATCTCGGTACATACTCCTTTTATAAAGATTATTAAAGCCCTAATACATATTCTAGATAGCTCCTAAAATATAGGTGTATATTTAGATCTTCTCCTAAATATGCTCTTGAATCTTTATCTCCTTAATTCAAGCTTATGTCAACAATCTCCCCCTTAAGCTTGAGATCACTCTTTGATACATCATGAACTCCAATGAGCTCTCTCATTTCTCGAAATTTTATTCTCCCAAGGGCCTTTGTCAAGACATCAGCCTTCTGTTCACTCCCCGAGATGTGCTGAACCTCAACATGTTCATTCTCACCACACTCACGAATGAAGTGGTACCTCGTATGTATGTGTTTGCTTCGACCATGGAACACCGGATTCTTCGTGAGTGTTATAGCCGACTTGATATCCACTCGAATCACTGTCCTTTCACATGGTTTCCCAACAACTTCTCCAAACAGTTCCTGAAGCCAGATTGCTTGCTTCGCAGCTTCAGTGGCAGCCATGAACTCGGCTTCGTTGGAGGACAAGACAACATTCTCCTGTTTCTGAGAACACCAAGTAATGGGTCCGTCATTCAAGTAAAATATGTGACCAGTGGTACTACTCCCATCGTCTACATCCACATTGTGTGAGCTATCACTAAAACCCACTAGTTTCATCTTCTCTGCTTGCCTAAAAGTGATACCGTAAGACAGAGTGCCCTGTAGATATCTCAGAGTCTGTTTTAAAGCGGCTTCGTGCGACTCCTTGGGCTCTTGCATATATTTTCTAAGCACTCCAACGTTGTAAGATAAATCAGGACGAGTGTGAACCAAGTACCTGAGACACCCAATGTTCCGTCTGTACTCTCTTGCATCAATGCTCCGCTCTCCACTTGCCTTAGATAGTTTCATGCCATAATCCATGGGAGTATGACACAGATTGCAATCCTTCATGCCTCCTTCTTCTAAAATTTTCTTTGCGTATCTTTCTTGCTTGAGCGTAATTCGTTTCTCATGATGCGATACCTCAATGCCAAGATAATAAGTTAATCTCCCTAGATCACTCATCTCGAATATTGACGACATATCTCTTTTAAAGCTCTGAATGTTGTCAATACTCAAACCGGTTACAAGTAGATCATCTACATAAACATACAAGTAATAGATGCCCTTTCTCTTCTCTGCGATACAAAGATGGTTCTTTTGAACACTTCTTAAGACTCATATCGCTTAGTACCTTATTCAACTTCTCATTCCAAGCCCAAGGTGCTTGTTTCAAGCCATAAAGCACCATGTTTAATTTGTAGACCTTGTTCTCGCATCCTACAGTAACATACCCCTCTGGTTGACTTACGTATACAACTTCTTTTAAGTCTCCGTGGAGAAACACAGTTTTCACATCCACACGGTGCACTTCTTAGCCATTGATTGCCGCATATGCAATCAGAAAACGGACTGTCTCAATTCTAGCCACAGGAGCGAACACTTCCTCAAAATCAATTCTTTGTTTTTGAACGTACCCCTTTGCAACAAATATGGCTTTATACTTGTTGATGCTTCCATCTGAGTTGCGTTTAATCTTGAAAACCCATTTCAAGCCAATTGGTTAAACCCCTTCCGGAGGATCAACCAAGTTCCACGTTCTATTTTTTTCTATGGAGGACAACTCCTCTTCGCAGGCATCTATCCATACTTTCTCGGACTTAGCTTCCTCAAAGTTCTACGGCTCCTCGTCAACAAGAAGAAGAAATTGTCCTGCTTCTACTTCAGACATCATCACATAGTCATTCATCCACTAAGGCTTGGTTCTCACTCTCGAGGATCTCCTGAGAGAATTTTGATCTGACTCGTCATTCTCTTCGTCATGATCACTTTCATTGTCTTCCTCTTCGTTTGTGACTTCATCATATGAAGCAGCATCGCTCTCGTTATTTCCTTCTCCGATCCCACTATTGTCAGCTACTGCATTCTCAACTTTGAACTCCCCAGGTTTGTCTTCACCGTCTCGACTAGGCTTGTTCCATATCCAGCTCTTTGTTTCATCAAAAACAACATCACGGCTGACCACAATCTTGCGATTCGTTGGATCCAGAAGCATGTACGCCCTTGATCCCAGTTCAATGCCAAGATGTACCAGTGACCGAGATCTATCATCTAGCTTCTTGACAAGTGAAGACTCTGTTTTGGCGTAACCGACACACCCAAAGACTCTCAAGTGTTCTATGTTAGGTTTTCTTCCTTTCAAAGCTTCATATGGGGTTTGAGATGTGAGCACCCTTGTTCCAATTCTATTGATGACATATGTAGCATGTCTCACCGCCTCACCCCACAGATAAGTAGGCATCCTCATATGTTTGAGTATACTCCTTGTCATCCCCATGAGTGTTTTGTTTCTCTTATAGACCACTCCGTTTTGTTGTGGAGAATAAGGAGCAGTGAGATGCCTAATAATACATGAGCTTTCACAGAATGATTTGAATTCCAGTGATGTGAACTCGCCTCTCATGTCTGTTCGAAACGTCTTTATAACCTTACATGTTTCTTGTTCAATCATCATCTTGAAACTCTTAAACTTGGCAAAGGCTTCTCCTTTTTCTTTGAGAAGGATCGACCACATGTAGCGGGAGTGATCATCAATGAGGACGAAGACGTATTTATTCTTTGCTGCAGTTGGAGGGGTTATTGGTCTGCAAAGATCACCATGCACCAACTCTAGTACTTTTCCAGCGCGATAAGCAGTTGCCTTTGGAAAAGGTTGTCTTGACTGTTTTCCAAGAATACATGATGAACAAATCTCTTTTTTGATGATCAAGTCTGGCACTCCTATCACCAACCTTTTGTTTACCAAAGTTCTCATAGCGTCTACGCCAATATGTCCTAGGCAAGCATGCCACTTTGCTGAGTCGCTTTGACTTATTAATTGTAGACACCTCAAGTCACCTAGTTCCATGATCACTTTGTATAGTTTTTTGCGAGACTGTGTAGCCTTTACAACCAACTTTCCTTTCTTGTCGTGCAAAGTAAGAAAGTCATCACGCATCCTTACGTCACATCCAGATTATGTTGCTTGTCCCAAGCTAATAATGTTGTTTTTCAACTTGGGAAAGTAATAGAAATCATTCAAAATTCTCTTATCTCCTCATTTGGTTGTGAATGTAATTGAACCCTTCCCTTTGATGTCGATATGTGAGTTGTCTCCAAATCTTACTTTCCCGGTGATTGACTCATTAATCATGCTAAAATACCCATAATTTTTGGACATGTGGTTACTAGCTCCATTGTCCAAGTACCAGATGTTATTGCCATCGGATGCTGCCTCAAATTCTCGTGGTTTGACATTCCTTTCGTTTAGGTAGATCACCTCGCTCTCTTCTTGTTCTTCGTAGTTAATGTATACTAACTCATGCATCAAAAGACCATCAACTTCTTGCGTCTCCTGATCATTGTTTTCTAGATCTTCTTGTAACTTCAGTATGTGATCAGGACAAACAGAGGCGTAATGTCCAAGCTTGTCGCATCTAAAAAATTCGACCTTGGAGTGATCTCTGCCGCCACCTGATCTTCCTCCTCGACCTCTTCCTCTGCCATGACGAGCACCTCTACCTCTCCCGGTGAAATCATGATAATTTTGTGTTGTATGCGACTATGAGTTTGCATACATCAGCTTACTCTGCTCCTCTTGAGCTTCTCCGTCTTCTGTTACACGCTCTTCATAGGCTTTCATTCGCCCTATGATATCTTCAAATGTTGTCTTATTTGGATTTAAGACTTGTTCTAAAGAAGCAACGATGTGAATGAATTTCTTCTGGGGAAGACTAGAGAGAAATTTCTTGACCACCTTCGGCTCTTCGATCTCAACTCCCAATGACATCGACTTCGAGGTGATTTCAGATATCCTGCCCACAAAGTCATCAATTGTCTCAGTTTCTTTCATAGATAGGCGATCAAATTCAAACATGAGTGTTTGCAACCTTGCTTCCTTGACTCGGTCTGCTCCAAGGTGCCTGGCTTTGATGGCTTCCCATACTTCTTTTGCCGAGTCAATATCTCCTACACTGCAGTGTAAGAGCTTTGGGTATGGATTGGATAATTAGAGCCATAGCGAGATCGTTCTTTGCTTCATCATCCCCATCTAAGTTGATCACCTCCCAAATTTTGTGAACTTTCAGCAGCACCCTCATTCTCATAGACCGAACTATGTAATTACACAAATTTAGCATAGGGCACTTGATGGAAGAAGATCCTCCTCCCTCCTTCACCTTTGAGAACGACACATATCCCTCCTCTGTGTCTCCCTTCTTGTCTGACATCGCTTTGTATCTGTACTCTGACACAAAAAAACAACTCAGCACGTCTTCTTGATCGTTTGGCTATGATACCAAATATCGAATCAAACAACTTGTTTACGAGATCAAGATTAAAGAAATACCTCTTCTTATTGCTTAAGAAAACTTGCTCAAAAACTTAAGCTCTTAATCTATCTCACAAGTTGTATCACATCTCGATACATACTCCTTTTATAAAGATTATTAAAGCCCAAATATATATTCTAGATACCTCCTAAAATATAGGTGTATATTTAAATTTTCTCCTAAATATGTTCTTGAATCTTTATCTCTTTAATTCAAACTTATGTCAACAATTAGTACAAGACTGTTTGACATAATTCGTAGCATGGCATGCAAGTAGTATTGTTTTTGGAACACCCACATATGAAACTCCAAAATCTCAGCTTGAAACTGATGCAAACGACCTTATATGGACTTGAGAAATCTTTAGCAATTCCTTTATTTCCTATGACGAAGTATAAAAAGATTTTAGCATCATCACTGTTTCGGTAATATGTTTAAATTCTTTACTTTAACTTTGATATGTGTTTGCTTCTTATTGAAAGTAGTATTTATATATTGGTAGCGTAAAAAGAAAGACCAAGTTGTCAAAAAATGCTGACCAAGCTATCTTCAATAATCTTTTTGACCTCTAAATAGTCAGTTGTGAACTTTATTTCCATTATTTTAAGAGAGATTAAACAAGTTATTGTCCAAAGGAGAGTTTCCAACTCAAAATGTAATAAGGAAAGGCTCCATAGAATTAAGGGTCAGTTATCAATTACAATTATTTTTTTATGGTTATGTATATATAGTATTTATGTTTTATAAATATTTGATATTAGTATTATAAAATTTATATTATATTTAAATTATTAAATCTCTCTCTTTTCCTTTTTTCCGTGCTCTAGTGCATTCTAGAATCTAGTTTTAACTGAGAACATACTCGGCTGTTTATTTATCAAATTTGGTTTAAAATTTTTAAGGATGTTTCACGTCATATAGATGGTGAATTACATGGTTTTATAATGTTGTTTATATTATATAGTTTTTGAAATTATTTTTTGTATAAGTTATAAACATAATAATTAAAATGTTGGGGACAAACCGCAAAATGAACATTCAGAAAATGGAGAGGGTTAGGAATATCGTATTTATAACGACTGAGTTTATACGAATTGGCTCATCATAACCCACACAGTTGAATCCGCAGGAGGACTCCCACGTTAAGACCCCTTTATATGTATACAATACAGAAGCTTGTAAACAAAATCCTCTCATAGTGACATATTATGTGAGGAAAAAATCAGAATGTTTATTATAAAAATAAATCAAATTTGAATATAAACAAATGAGCAGAATATTAGTCAAGAATATACATAAATGATAAATGGTATCTTCCTGCGCATGGATCCCCATTAAAGAAGTAAACAGAAACCAAAACTAAAGACTAAGCTAGCAATTTTGGACTTTGAACATTTAAGACAATATAAGTCATGCATTGATCTTGATTGGCTTGGCAAAGAACGTAGGGTTTTCATTACCAGCCATAATAACAACAATCTTTGGTTCCATATCTAGTGGCTTCAATACTTGCTCATTTCCTGCTTTCTCTTGCTCTTCATTACACGAATTCGAAGTGTTTGGTAGCTCATGACAACAAAGATAAGCCATGGCAATCAGTGAAATCGCTATGAACCCTAGCATTATCGCCCAAGTGCACATCTTGAACACGACCATTGAATCACTAACCAGACTCATTTCCTTGCTGATCTAGAGAATTAACTGATCTTCTCTCTTCCACCGGCTTTTCCTTTCCGAATTTGTGGAGGTTATTTATTATTTATAGTTTACCAAAAAATGAGAGTTTGGGACAGCATTTAGATGCCAAGTTGTCTTCTAAAGGTTTTGTCCAAAAAGTACTTATTCTTTCTTGAACACTTGTGGGATTCTTTGTCTCTCGTTTCTTACCAAGCTTGGATTCTTTGTGTTTGCAAAGATAAAGTATTCTTTAAGTAATTAATTTATGAGTTGATGTTGATTCTATCGTACAAGCTTATATATTGTACTAGACATATAAATTATGTGTAGCCAGATTTTTATATTTTCAGAATTTCATATGGAGAAAAATGAATTATAAAGAATATGTAAAGATTATGTAGTCAATTCTTACTATTATTTTTACACATTATATGTTTAGTTTCTTAAAATTTTCACATTAGTATAGTTGAAGCTAAACTTAATTATATAGTTAATTGTTATTGTCAGGGTTATCAAATAATATTGTATGTTTAGTTTCTTAAATCATATGCTTTATTTCATTGATCTTTTGTTATAATACACTATCTGTAAAGCAATTTTCATAGTTTTAGAATTTCATTTGGAGAAAAATGAATTATAAAGAATATGTGTTATGACATTATTTGATACAAAATTATATGTAAATTTTGTTTGGTTGAAGATACTTATAGCTAAATTTATTGTATCTCAACTCTCAAGATTAAAAAGAAAATTAAGATTATGTAGTTAATTGTTAGTATCAGGTTTATCATATAATTTTATTTGTTTAGTTTGTTAGTTTGTATGCTTTATTTCATGGCTGTTTTTTATTTTGAAAAAAAAAAGTGATAATAACAATATAAAATTTATGCAAGAAGTCTAAAAATCAAGTAGGACCTCAAAGAATACATGAGCATGAGATAACAAACCGAAGCAAAATACAGTTATTAATAAGGAAAAAAGAGTCTGAATAATCAAACCATTAAACCCATTTAATTAGGTTCAACAAAATAAATATTATTTTATTAATTAAAATAGCTAGAATGATGAAATGAATTTGTCTTCATTTGTTCAAGCCGGTCGCATTCTTCACTGATTCAGTAGCTCCTTCTGCCTTCTCCTTAATCTGCTGCCCAGTCTACACAGATGAAACATTATGATTCCAAGTTATTGTAAGAATTATATATTAAATATTTTAAGAAAATTAGTTAATATTTTATAAATGTGGAATTTGATTAATTAGAAAAGATATTTAATGAACCTCTTGGATAGACTCCTTGGCAGATTGGGCAGCATTGCTTGCCTTGTCCATCATGGTGCTAGCCTTCTCCTGCACCAATTCATTCCAAATATATATTACATATGTAATCATCCTCTACTAAGGGACCTAACAATTTATATTTAATTCTCTTAAATTATGTTAAAATTCAAATCCAAAATAAGACTAATATGGGATAAACAAATCTCTACTATATATAATATCCTTAAGTAAAACTTACTCTTAAAGTATTTAATTAGTTTTATAAAAAAAGTTTTTAATTAAGAAAAAGCCCCACGATTTAAAAGATTGTAATTATTTTATATATGTATAGACCCAAAAATAAAAACAGAAGGATTACCTCAGTTTGGCCTTTGGCCTGGCCAGCTTGAAAGCTTAAGTTCTGGTTGCTTGACATTTTCGAATAGATTCAATTAACAGAGAGATAAGTTGTTTTTGTATCAGATTGTGATTATGGTTGAATTAAGGCTCCATTATTTATAGAGCACTCATGAAGCTCTCATTTTCTGACACGTGTCAGTTAAGTGTTAAAATATGGGGTGTGGTGTAGTCCTTTTCCGGTTTAATTGGTGATTAGGATGGTTAATCCATATTTAGTCCCAGATCAGAGGACAAAGTTATATTGGACTTTGACTCGTTTATTGGATATTTTTAGCTCAATTTGACTCGTTCTAATGATTGTGATCTCTTCTTTAGTTTTAACTTCTGATTGCTTTCATTTAATTGCAACGTTTGACCGACAAGCCTTGAAATAGTTGCTATCGACATTGAAGTATGTAAATTTCATTGATTCTTAATCAAATGTGAGAACAAAAGAATTCAATATCATCAATTTATATGATTCACAAACGTCAAAACTCTAACCAAGTATTTTCAACATTAATCATTATTAGTAGTACTGAGCTTTTCACACGAGACTTTGTTGTCTTGCAATTCCCGTAAGATACTTTTCGATATGAGACCTCTATCACCTACATGACTCCAAAAGAACCTCAACACATCGTTATCACCAACGTAAGAGGCACTCAGAGATTTATACAGTTTTAAGTTTACCATAAGCCGTCGATTATACATTACATCGAACAGAGCAGAAGCTTCAGTTACCTTCCCTGTTCTCCAACACGCATAGGCCATACTTATGTATATAACACTATCTCCCATTAAACCCTTTTTCTCCATTGATTCAAACAACACTTTGGCGTAATTCACCTGTTCTAACTTACACATCCTTCTTATTAATCCTCTGTATAGAGCAACATCAGGGCAAAGACCTCTTTTTTCCAACTCCTCTGGGAGTTTTGTGATTTCCTCTTGTTTGTTCTGGTTATAGAATCCATCCACGAGCCAAGAATAGGTCGAATATCCTGGAGATAAGCCTTTCTCTAGCATAGAGAACAGTTCCTCCTTTGCACTGTCCAGTTCCAGCACTTTACAAAACCCATGAATTAATGCTTTGTATGAATACATGTCCAATTTTAGTCCTGATTCAATCATTTTCCTCTTTACCTTCACAGCAGATACCATGTCTCCCATTTTGCTATATGCGTTGATCAAAGTATTGCAGGTGATATTATCAGGTTCTATCTTTTTCCCACTCATCTCAGTCAAAAGCCTATTAGCTTCTCGTATTCTTCCATCTTCACATAGCTTACGCAAGATCGAGTTGTAAGTCACAACTCCAGGAGTAAACCCTCTTGCCTCCATTACCTGGCGTAATCTCAAAGCTTCATCTATATCATTTATTCTACAATAGCCATCAATCAAAGTAGTATAAGTAACATGGTTTGTCGTAACACCTTTAGTCTCCCGAAATAGCCTTGTTGCTTCCCTCATTCTACCTTCTCTACTAAACCCATATATGAGTGAATTATAAGTAACAATATCAGGAGCAACCCCACTTCTCTCCATCCTATCTTGCACACATAAAGCTTCGTAATGCATACCCTTTTTGCAGTACACCGAGATCAACGTATTATACGTAAAAAGATCAGGAAACACACCTTTTTCTTCCATCTCGCTGAGCAAATTCTCGGCTTTCTCAGGATCACCGGATTTAGAACACGCATGAACCAATACATTATACAAATGAATGTTAGCAACAACACCTAACTTAACCATCTTCTTGAATACCTTCCAAACTGTATCTGTCAATCTCTCTTTCGCCAGACTATTCAGTAATACAGTACAAGCCTGCAAATGAGGCTTCAATCCACAGTTTCTAATATGCTCAAACACCGCAATCGAATTATTGATCATCCCGGATTTAGCATAAAATATCATCAACCAGCTGAAAACGTGAGATAAAACTTCCGGGTCTTCAGAGGAACCTCCGACCAGAGATTTCAGAACAAGGGGAGATGACAAAAGCTCCCTCTGAGACAATTTATCAAGCAGGTGGTGTGCCGTTTTGAAATGCTTTTGTTTTGTAAGAATCAAAATCATTTTCCAAGATGATTGTAAGCTATGCTTGCAACTTGGAAATGAATCAGTCCAGCTATAGAAGCTCCATGAAAGTGAAGGTCCACCATATCTAGAATACAAAGAAAGCTCCGAGATTACCTGATTGATTATCACTGATTTTAATAATCCCGAATCAGTTTTGTGTTTTAGAATAGTTTTCCAGTTTCCCTTCAATACAGCTCCACAGATGCTTTGTGCAATCAGGGCTTCTCGATTTGTAGACGCCAAATTCACCATTGTTGTTGCTCACTTGTTGAAACAGAGACGATTTTGAGTAGGCGTAAACCGGTTTGAACTTCTCCAGTAAAAGAATCAGACCGGTTAAGTTACCAAACCGAACCGAAATTCATAAAAATTCCTTTCTCGCATTTACCGGGAAAAGCCGGTTTACGAGAAATACGTATGTGTCCTTTCGTCTTTATGCTATTTACAACGTTACCACCCTTCTTGATTGCTTCAGCCGAAAACCTCAAAACCTAAAACCCTAATTTACATCGTCGTTGCCTGACTAATTCTTAATTTTCCGAGAGCCTCGACGCCGATAGCCGACGACTGAGTTTCTGGTTGTCACAAAAGACAGAGGAAATGAAGGAGACGAGAAAGGTGAAGAAGAAAAATCTCCATGAAGGTAGGTCTAATTTCTCTTACTTGTATCCTACCATTAAAATTTGTGATTTTGCCTAGTTTTCGAGCGAAACTTTTCATTAAGTTTGATATATCTAAAGAGGTTTCATTACAAAACCGATGAATTGAGACTGACCTGGATATCAACTGAACTGACCTCATACGAGTGACATTACAAGAGTTTGTGACGATGTTTATACTTGATTGTGTTATTAGAGTAACTGATTTGATTTTGAAACTTGAGAGCTTTAAGTTGGAATGGCCTTGAACTCAATTACAACTGGTTTATCTTGTGCACCAGAAGTTAATTTGTGTAAAGATTACTTTGAAGTTTTTGATCCATCTTGTGGACTGAATTAATGGTTAGTTATCTGTAATCAAGAGTTTTTCATCAGTGTTGTATTGCATTTTGATTTGTTTATCTGAAGTGATGGATAATATTAATGCAGCAAACACTGATGGAAAGAGAGTTGGGAAAGTGCAGAGGAAGAAGAATGAAAATGTGAGCAATACTGAGTTAAGCAAGCATCCTCATGACAAACTCCAAGGTGAAAGCTTTGGAATCAATGGATTTAGAAGTTCCAAGTGTTATAAGATGTGTTCTGGTGTTGAGTTTTGTATTATTTTTCTTTCTCTTTCCAGTTAATTTAACTGAGAAACCTAAAAGAAAGATGGTAGAATTGAAGAAGATGCAGAAGAGTGAAAAGATGGCTGAAGTAATAAATAGCTCTCTAGTTGATGGTAGGCTCAGTAGAAAAACAAAGAAGAGAAAAGAGATAGGAAGCAGTGCTGAAATAAGTGAACCAATGCTGGCAAGTGAGTATTTTTAGTTTTGGCAGATCAATCTACCCCATTGTAGATTCTGGTATTGAGTTTAGTATTTGTTACAGCTATTTCAAATGAGAAAGTCAAGAGGAAGAAGGGTAAGATAAACGAAACAAAAAAGAAAAGAAAGGCCGAGGAAATAAGTAGCACTTCAGTTGTTGATGATCATCATCATCTGATAAGTGAAGGTAAGAATTCATTTCATGTTAGTTCTCTCAGTTATTTTCATGAAAACTTTTGTTAGTTTCATCTCCTCATATATTATTTTCTTTTAAGTAACATGTGACTTTTCTTTCATATCATGCTAATCTGAGGTCCTTGTGAATCCAATTTATGGTGAACATGGCTGATAATAGAAGTGGAATAAGTCAAAGAAAGTTCAGAGCTTTGCTCTTATGACATATTTGCTATATGTATAAGTTTGGTGCAGTCATTGTGTTTAGTAAAGTAATTGTTTTCTGTAGGCAAGTCAAAGAAATCAAATAAGAAGAAAAAGATGAACCTAAGCTCTACAAAAGAAAATGAAAGGTCTTCAGATAAGATGATCGAAATTGAAGAGGAGGAGGATGTTTATCAAATTTCTTCAGGTGATGAGGACTGCTCAAGGGGAATGAAAAGTATGAACGCTTCCCATTTCTTCCATATGATTAAATAAGCCTGATAACTCTCGTAATTGTTTCTGCAATAAATTGATGAGTCTTCTGTAAAAACTACAGAGTGGGTTACAGATTACAATGAGAGTAGACCTAGTTTGGACGTGCTGCAAAAGAGAATTGATGACTTCATGACTGCTCATGAAGAACGCCTTGAACAGGTTTTCTATCTCTCCTACATTTTGAGGCATTCATGGCTATTGTTCACTGACTATAGCGTTTTGTCTGATTCTGTTTTTATGCATTGGACAGGAGAAACAAAGCCGAGAAGCTAAAGCTGCAGAAGGTGGATGGACTGTGGTTGTGCATCACAAAGGAAGGAAAAAGACAACAGAAACTGAATCTGGAACAGCTGTTGGATCTGTTTCTCAGGCTGCTTTGGAGAATCAAGTAGCTAAGAAGAAACAAAGTGAACCGGTTGCTCATGGTTTCTACCGTTTCCAAAGGCGAGAAGCACAACGCAATGGTAAGTTTGGCTTTTCTACCGGTTCGGTTCACTTTATTCAGTCGAAGAACTTCTTTGCCAATTATGATGAAAGTCGGGTTTGGTTTTGGAATGATTGATTTCAGTTCGGTTCGGTTGGTTTTATACAAATCCCTAGTCACAAGCTGATTCTGATGATTGATTCTTGGTTTTGTGGTTTGTTGACAGAACTCTTGGCTCTTCAGAGCAAGTTCGAGCAAGACAAGAAGAGAATACAACAACTTCGAGCTGCTCGTAGGTTTAAGCCTTTCTAAGGAAAAACAGATCCCACATGGAACAACATGATGAAGGCCAAGAAGAGTAATTGATAGTTTTGTACTTGGCCTATTCAGGCCAATTACACAAAAAGTAATTTGTTTTCCTTTAAGTTATTAAATTGGATTAACCTTTGAAATCACATTTTTAAACCAAAAGGGAAAGTTTAAAAGATTGAATGAAATAGTGGCTGTATTTTGTGAATAATAGAGCACCATATTTGATTTATAAGGTTTTGCCATGACTCATGAGTTGATTTCCTTAACACAACCACTCATAAGTTTAAGATATTGAATGAAATAGTAATAGAGCATTATAGTTATAATAAAAATAGTTGAGAAATGCCGTATTAAAAGTTAAAAAGATACATAGTAGTTGTGAATAATAAAATTGGTTTCTTCAACTCGGAAGATTTATTGATTTATTAAAAAGACCATTTCCATAATTCAGTCTTTTAAAACGTTAAAATTCTTCAACGAAACAGCTTATACAAATTTTCCTAACAATCATAAATAATTAACAAGTTGTTGTGTTCATATATATATTTGTTACGAATGCTTAGTTGTAATATATGAACAAATTTATAACCTTTTTTCCTTCTTGAATAACATATAAATACGAAAACAAAGATGAAGAGAAGAACACACTTTAAAAAGCAAAGGGTATTCTAAATGAAATTACAAAATTATTGATAAAATAGAAAATTAAATATGCAATTCTGCACCAATCTACTTCATATATTTTAGCTACTAAAATGATACAAATAAAATTTTGTAATCTTCATTTGCTAAATTCATGATTGATGCACATCTATCTCCTGCCTTCACCAACCCATAAGTCTCCTTCTAAGTTCCATCCTAAAGAGTAAAAAAAACAAAGTTAATTCCAAAATCTAAATGGAAAACAATGTTTTCTAGTATAAACCAGAGATATAGACCAAAACTGTTATCTCAAAACCGGTGTATAACAACAAAACCGATATAAACCGGTGTGATATATGTATGAATGTACTAAACCGGTAGAGTTACCTCATAAGTTGGCGATCTAGAAGACCGGTCGACATCATTCCACGGTTCTCATATGCCCGTCTGATAAGGTATGGAACCGCGGTTTCGACTGGTCCATACGGCATGTACTTGCTCACATTAAAGCCTGCCCTTTTCAATCCAAATGATAAAGAATCCGACATTCCATAAAGCTGCGCAAATTCAATATTTCCATTAACTTTATCGATCCCAAGCTCACTTGCTTTCCTTGCCCCTAGTTTACCTGATCATGAATCACAACAATTACGACTATTGCATCCTGAAAACTAGGGATGAACATAAAAAGAAAGCAAGTATAAGTCAATTCTCTTACCGGAATCGGTGTTATGAGTCGCGAGAACGACGCCAATGCCTGAACCATTTGAGGTTTTCTCTATAAGGAAAGTCATACACTCATTGTAACAGTTGTGTGTATCTTGAATGGTGTCATGTACAGGTGACTTGTAACCCAAGGAATCAGCTAATTTGGCTTCACTAGACATATAAGCACCTCTCACCAATTTAAAACCAATAGGAACATTCATTTTCTCTGATTCTCTTAAAGCCAAGTGTAGTCTTTCTCCTGCATCTTTCAAGTAGGCTTGAATCGTGTTGTAAACAATTGGTCGATCTTTGTTGGAATTGAACATAATCGCTGACCAATATGCCATGTAATCGATTGCTGGTTGAAGAATTGTATCTTCTGCATCGATTAGTAACGGTACGTTTGATTCCTGACATCTACGACAGATGGATTCAAGGCGTTCGTGAGCTTTCTGCAACTCTCGTTCTTCTTCTGCGGTTAATGGCTCCGGTTCGGTGGTTGTGTGGTAAAGAGGACTTGAACCGGAGAAAACCGGAAATGAAATGAGTTTCCATGGAAGTTTGACATTTGGGTTCCTGTATTGCCACCGGAGCAAATCACTCACTCGTTTCAGGACATTCATTGGACAAATCGCAGTTATCTTCACCACCACTGAGCTTAACTGTTCACGAAGAAGAAGATAAACAAGGAAAAATTAATTTGCAGTTTAATCGGTATAAACCGGAATTATTGAAAACAAGGAAATTAATTAACAGTTGAACCGGTATGAACCGGGATTATGGTAAGTGGAGGAATATTCCAAGCGTATAGTTGACAATTATGTCCTCATGGCGTGATTAACGTGTCAACTTTTAACGAGATGCTGACTTGGCTTTGTTTATTATTTATTCATTTTAAAAAATATAAACATTCAAACAAGTTGTTGTCTTTTTGGATTTTGCAGTTTTAACATTTTGTAAGATTTTTAAACGTAATTCCCTTTAGGATTTTAATTGGTTGGTTCTACGTTATTCCACGTTTTGTGCATTTCTTCATAGTGGCGGCAGATCTAGAAAAACAGATTAGTGGGATCACCTTTTTTGTTTTTAGTGTCTAAAATGTAAAAACATATGAAAAAATCGAACTGGTGGAGGTAGTTTTGTGTCATAATATCCAACAACAACATAAAAAAATTAATATAGTACTAACCATTAATTATTTTTTTATGGGTTCAAATTAATGACTTCATTTCTCATCTTCACTATCAAAAATATGTATGATGTTTTGTCTATAGATTCTACTTGCACATATTCCTTATCACTACCATATATATAATCCCACTAACTACATCTCATCTCTTTAAAATAATTAATGGTTATGTCAAATACATATTGGTCATCACTATATGGTATATTCTTGCGCAAATTGATTATATATATATAAGTTATATAAAATATTGGGCATTTTATGTGTTAAAAATTGTTATATCAAGTACATATTGGTCAATATATATGTGTATATAATGATTATTTCTGTTTAGCAAAATTTGTTTGAATAAGTTAAAACGTATCGTGATGAAAATATATGAAGAGACTAGTCTTTAAAATATATAAAAAATAGAACTTTCGTAAGTTAAAAATAATAAAATGATAAAAAAGAGAAAATGTCTTACGTGAGACGTAGGTAGGGTTTTAGCAGCTTCGACGGTTTCAATGAATTTCATAATGTTGTCATCACACGCGCCGCCGTCTTCGGCATGTTCAACGCCATACACCAACATACCTTTAAGTCCGGTAGACTCATAAACGCTTTTCACACGTTTAGCAGCCGCAGTCGCGTTTTCACCAGCGCAGAAATGGTCGTAAAACGTTCCTTTAACGATTTTGAGAACTAGATTGCGTGTAAAGGAAGCGTCCATGAGCTTTGAACTCATGAGCCACGAGCCAACATCGACCATAGGACCTATGGCTGTAGCATGAAGAACTGCTGTTGAACGGAGAAGGTTAGAGATCGGAATAGAAGCAAAGAGTTTAGCTTGGTCTGAGAGATCTAAGTCAACGTCTGGTTTTGGTTGGTCAAAGGAAATCATCTCCGGGATGATCGTGGTCGGAGGTCCGACAGGACTCACGGTGGAGAAACGGTGGATGAGTTTTGGTCGGAGGAATCGGTTTGCCATTCAAATCAGAGAGAGTTGTGATTTTCTTACTTTTATTTCACCTTTTGGCTTCACAAGCGATTTTGTGTGTTGAGGTTTGTGTGTAATTGCAATGCTACATGTATGTATAATGTATTTATAGACTTTTATAAGGCTTTATGTGTAGACAATGTGGTTATAAGAGATCCTATATAATGTCTGATTGGAATCAAATAAGTTATTTTTTTCTTCTTAAAATGAAACATAATCTGAAAATAATAATCGATAATTATGAGAGAATCTTTTCAAGAAGTGAAAATTTCCTTATTTTGGTTTGACTGGACTAATTGAAGTTTCAAAAAAAAAAAACTGAATTTTACATTATCCAAAGTAAAGTGGGTCTTTTGTGATAAGTAAACAGAATTTGGAGGCTATCCTTATAGAAGAAATAAGCTATAATCTTTGAAGTTACATGAACAGTATTAGCTTATCTTCATATTGAAATTTGCATAGCAAAAACCACGTGGTTTTGTTGTTGTTGACGTCAACACAACGTGTCTTTTTCTAATTTCAATTGCAATTTATGTTCACATTTAATTAATAAGAGAATATTTGATAACCATAATTCTTGATCACATCTTCCAAATTCGCTATATTGAAGATACCGTTTTATATGTATTTAATACGATTTAAATGAGATTTCGATTAATACATTCCAAAACTACGAATGCATGTAACTGGCTCATTGTAATTAAAAAAGGAATTAGAACCATATGTTATATTAAAACGTTAATTAATTTAGAGTAATTGTAAGGACAAAATTTCGGCGTAATTTATGTAATGAAATTTCTTTGTTTTATAAGTCAAACTGTAAAGAACATATTTGTGTTGAAAATTTATAATAAGAGAAATGTAATGAGAAAGTCGAGTCAGAGCCACGATGGATTGTGACCGTATGAGATGTCATTGGATAATTGATTATTAATTAGATGGATAATGATTATTTAATAGAAATAAATATATGTCTACGTGAGTCGGTGGATGCTGAATGGGATCCAACATTCTAACCTAAACTTGTGAATCTTTGACTTTACTCTATTGGAATCTCGAGATACTTTTGCATTAGTTTTGCAAGATTCTCTCCCCTAAAACTGAAATTTCTACTCTTATCAACATTTACTTTATTTAATTTTTCATTATTATTAGGGTGATTTGCTAGATTAGAGCGAAATTAAATGTTAATTATTGAAATATAGCAAATGTTTATAAATTAGTATAGTAGTTTTTTAAATTTAATATATACTATTTTGCCCTTTTCTAATGAAAAAAAAATGTAATTACGAAAATGTCATTAATGAAATCTGCCACGTAACCGATCAACTCTACCACACGGACAAAGTGCAGTATGGTAGAGTTAGAGTTCCAGTGTAATAGAGTTAAAGTATGCTTAATAGAGTTGACATTAATGAAATTTCGTGTGTAGTAGAATTAGATTTACAGCGTGATAGAGGTGAAGTGTGTTTGGTAGAGTTAGATTTCCAGCATAATAGAGTTGTTGTTTGTACTCTAATCAATTCTACCACACGGACAGAGTGCAGTATGGTAAAATTAGTTTTGGAAACCTAGCCTACTTTCGTAGTAGAGATTAAATTACGTATTTACCCCTCAGTTATTCCCTCATCTGCCGCGCATCCAACTGATTCCTCCATAAGTGACGCCATTGTAGCTTTCTTGAAGTCCATTTACTTCTTCGCTGCTCCTTTGCTTTTTCTGTTTATGTTTGGATCTATGGATCAAATCATTTTGGTTTGTGGGATATGAAGTTTTAATGAAAATCGATGGATATTTTCGGTGGACCAGTCGTACGGGTGTCGGATCATAGGCATTGTCAAAGATTTAAGGCTCGATGAATTTCTGGAGATGGTCTATGCCGATTTTGGTTTGTATGCACATTGTTATGAGCTAAAACTAAGCTACATGCCAAATGTTGTCATTCAATCACTACCAGAAGATACTCCCCCTGTAATTGTAAGTAACGATAGACAATTGCAAGTGTTTGTTTCACAATTTCGTAAAGAAGAAATGCGTCTATGTGTCGAAATTACCACTAGATCTCGTGTTTCATTGAGTTACCCTGAAAAAGGTCAGTGTAGTTGGAGAAACATTGACAAGAAATTCCAATGTAAGTCGGAGAAAGATGCCTCGTATGTTCGGTGTAGTAGAGTTGATCCGGTGTTTAGTAGAGGTGGACCAAACAATGAGCGTATACCCGAAAATGTGAAACATGAAAGTGAACATGCTGATGATGAGGATGTGGAATTCAGATTCGACTATTGCGATGATATGGATGGCGCAAGCTCGGATGATGAAGATTATATCAGTGTTTGTAGAAAATCAAAGGAAGAAAAGAAGAAAAACCTGTCGGAGAAAGCAACGGGGTTGGATTTGAATGCTGAGTATTTGGACATAGAGATGTCAGCACTCACATTGGTTGTTGGGCAATGATACTCATCAAAAAAAGAACTCATGACCAGGCTAAAAATATGAGAGAACATAGTTGTTATATGTTGGGTACCAAACTGTCAGTGCAGAGTGCGAGCTTCACCCGTCGACAATGGTGGATGTTTCTTTGTCCGGAAGTATATGAGAGAACATAGTTGTTATGTTACGGAGATATCAGGTCGTGCACGACAAGCGTCAACGGAAGTCTTAGGTAGGTTATACTTGGAATTTGTAGGTGGAATTGGGCCATCTGTTCTTCCTCAACACGTTGCTGATTCAATGAGCAAGTGATTCGGTCTAAAGTTACAAACGTAATTTTACGCCATGGTAGAGTTAATCGTCGTAGTAGAGTTAGATTGCAGTGCTGACGTTTAAGTAGAGTTGGTCTGACAGTGTGGTAGAGTTAGATAACAGTGTGGTAGAGGTGGATTACATTTAGTAGAGTTAGTATGTCGTTTAGTATAGTTAGGTTGTAAAGTGTGCTAGAGTTAGATTGCAGTTTTGGCGTTTGGTAGAGTTGGCTTGCAGTGTAGTAGAGTTAGATTGCAGTGATGACGTTTTAGTAAAGTTGGTCTGACAGTGTGGTAGAGTTAGATAAAAGTGTTGTAAAGTTGGATTATGTCTAGTAGAGTTAGGTTGTAGTGTGTGGTAGAGTTATATTGCAGTGTAGTAGAGTTAGTCTGACGTATGGTAGAGTTAGTGTGACATTTAAGTCTGACTTTTATGCAGATGAAGTACTGGAAAGCACACCGTACTCTAAGCCAAGCACGAGCCCTAGTTACCGGAAGTTCAGAAAGTAGTTATAAAGAACTTCCGTCGTACTTTTTTGCTATTAGAAGAGCGAATCCCGGAACTCTAATAAAGCTCGAAGTTGACGGGCAAAACAGGTTTAAGTTTCTTTTCATCGCCTTCGATGCAAGTATTAGGGGTTTTCCCTACATGAGGAAGGTTGTTGTTGTCGATGGTACATTTTTTCCAGGGAAGTATAAAGGTACTCTACTAACCGCTACCATGCAAGATGGTAACTTCAACATATTTCCTATGGCTATTGGTGTGGTTGATACCGAGAATGACGAATCTTGGGAATGGTTTTTTAGACAGCTAAACCGTGTGATCCCTGATGACAGAGAACTTGCCATCATATCAGATAGACATAAATCCATTGCTAAAGCCATAAAGATTGTGTACCCACTTTCTTCTTGGGGTATTTGCACCTACCACCTATGTAAGAACATTTTATCAAAATTTAGAGGTGGCGAGCCCTTTAAGTTGTTCAAGAAAGCTGCCACCGCTTTTAGGGTCGATAAATTCAACGGTATACTTGCTCAGATTCAGGTGTTAAATCCAAAGCTTCATGCCTACTTGATAAAAGCTGACGTGCGGTTGTGGAGTCGAGTGTACTTTCCCGGAAACAGATACAATTTCACTACATCGAACATTGCAGAATCAATAACCATGCATTATCAGAGGCAAGAACTTTTCCCATTGTCCAGCTTATAGATGCAATAAGGTCGATGTTAACACGTTGGTTCGCGAAGCGGAAGACGAAGGCCACTCTCATGTCAACTGTTCTAACAACATCTGTTGAAAAGCTCCTAAAGGTAGAGTTACCATTGCCCGTAGTAGAGTTAGTCCCTTCATAGTAGAGTTAACATTATTGTTATAAATGATAGACAAGGGTCGATGAAGCTAGACAATACAACGTGCAGGACATAGACGAACACCAGGCTATTATTACGCGATCCGAAACTTCTCATTTAGTCAACTTGACTGAGAAGACGTGTTCTTGCAAGAGGTATGATGTCGAAAAAATTCCTTGTGTCCATGCCATTGCCATTGCTGAGGCTTGTAGAAGGTCGACGATCGAACTTACCCATCCATATTATCACACGACCTACCTGTACAACGCATACTCTGGTAGTATCTTTCCAAGAGATGCTGCACTTCCCGTTCCGTTGGAAGTGAGTCGTATGCTGTGTAATCCACCACACGTGCGTCAACAACCAGGGAGGCCGAAGAAATCGCGGATAAATAGCTGGTTCAAGTGTTCTCAGCCCAAAAAACGTCCAAGAAAAGTTTCAGCTTGTTCTAAATGTAAGAAACTTGGTCACAATGTCTGGACATGTAGTCAAAGCATTCATTCTTGAATAGAAGAGTTAACACTGCGTTTGCTAGAGTTATTTATTCCGTGGTACAGTTAACATTATGCTTGGTAGAGGTAGACTGTGTTATGTGGTAGAGTTAACACCTCGTTTGGTAGAGTTCTTTATTCCTTGGTCAAGTTAGACCGTGTTATGTGGTAGAGTTAACACTACGCTTGGTCGAGTTAGACCGTATGTGGTAGAGTTAGACCGTGTTAACACTACGCTTGGTAGAGTTAGACCGTGTTATGTGGTAGAGTTAACACTCCGTTTGGTAGAGTTCTTTATTCCTAGGTAGAGTTAGACCTTGTTATGTGGTAGAGTTAACACTACGCTTGGTAGAGTTAGATCGTATTAACACTACGCTTGGTAGAGTTATACCGTGTTATGTTGTAGAGTTAACAATACGCTAATGGTTGAAAGAGAAATTACATTAACTATTCAAGAAGAAAACGAGTACGAAAACAAAAAGGAAATTACATTAACTGTTCAATAACTAATGGTTGGGAACGATCTTTCTGAATTCGTAGTACCAAGTGCATACTTCACAAGCTTCGACCATTGGTTGATCAATGTCTTCAGCATCGAATCCTTCAAAGAAATGGAGAATCTCCAGGAATCCACCTCTGCAAGAACATCCTTTTCGACCATATGTTTTTTCGAGAAGTAGCAATTGTTGCTCTCCTCGCCAACTGAGCGATCCTGGGTAACGAAAGATTCTGTTCTGGAGGTGGTCTACGTATTCCAATGTTTCAACAACTGTTTCCTGCAGTAGACGTCTTAGGACTTCATAACTCTCCTGTCTTCTGTCATTTCCTCAACAGACTAGCACAAATCCATAAAGCAGTGTGGCTTCTTCACATTCACTATTAGATGCTCTTAGCAGCAGTTCCAAACCACCATCACGATTCCCATTGACAAAGAACTCTGTATCGCCTTCTACGTCATCTTCACGACCTACATCTTCAGGATGTAGGCTCCCTTCGCGATTAACATCTTCAGGAGTCCGATGTCGTGCACTTGTCTGACGTCCACCCTCATCTGCCAAGCTATAAACTGGGGGTTGCACTCTGGTCTCTTCTAGCCTAAAAATCCTCTCAATCATGGCTGTATTGTCTGAGGTGTTACGCTCCAGCCTATTCACGCGCTCAGTAAGCATTGTGGTCTCTGCCCTGGTATCGATCATACTCTCCTCAAGACGATATATACGTTCATCAAACACGTTCTGATCGTGTCTCATCCCTTCGAAGGCTCTGGTCAGACCTCCAAGAGTGTCAAGCAACACACTAGACTCCTCTGCCTTCCGCTTTTTCTTTTTAACGACTCTCACCACATCCTGCATGGTGGTGGAGTCATCCATCCTAATCTGAATTCTCTTATTCTCTTATTTCTTGTGTTTTTTCTCTACTTTATTGTGTTTTTTCTCTACTTTATTGTGTTTTTTCTCTTCTTTATTGTGTTGTTTCTCTTTCATTTTCTCCACCTGCACTTTTGAACTAGCATTATGCTTGCTCATCCTCTCCTCGACATAAGCATCCGCCTTATTACTTTTGTCCCAAGCGGATTCATCTAGCCTGGAGGCAAGTATGTCTCAAAGCATGGTGTCCACTTTGTGGTCTGCAATATCGTATGGCCATAGATGCATTATCTCCAGAGGCTGTGTAGTTAGCTGCTTAAGACGTACCTGGTAGACGAGAAGATGCAATTTATTATTGAACTCTACTACACGTAAATGAACTCTACCATACAAGCGATCCAACTCGACCAAACAGAGGACTAACTCTACCATACAAGTGATCCGACTCGACCAAACAGATGACTAACTCTACCATACAAGTGATCCAACTCGACCAAACGTAAATGAACTCTACCATACAAGTGATCCAACTCGACCAAACGGAGGACTAACTCTACCATGTATGTATAGTCGAGTAAATGAACTCTACTACAAAAGGAATTTACCTCGCCATTATTATTTGCTAGCTCCAACTTCACCAAGTCCTCGAGGTCAATGGTTTGTTTTTTGATGGGTCTCCATCGTTGAATGGGGACGTCACCTGCTCTTTGCTCCCCAAATATTTCTGCGACTATGGGGATGGACTCAAATGCCCATATCAGAAGTACGTGCATAAACCCGTATACTGTGTAATTACTGACCTTTTTTCATCCTGCCATTTTGATCGATTTTATCAGTTCTAGAAATGCCACTCTTCCCCATGGATGCCTCTCGAACATCTCAAAATCTGCAACCAACTTCGCAGCACTAAAAGGGAGCCTACTATTTGTGTGGCAACCAAAAACTCCTACATTCAATACCACTTGCAAGCCCACCATCTTCCTCTTCTCGAAAGACCACCCTCTACATCTCCCCAATATTTCTTTCAACTCTACCCATTTTGGTCCTTCACCAACCCCTAAGCCAATATCTTTCCAAAGTTCTTTGTGCGCTTCACCTGCCCCATTAGAAGCATTCTCGAAGTTACCGCAATTAAGCTGCGTTATTTCAGCAAACTCGTGCAGAGAAAACCTCATAGGCCGACACCCAAACAACACCCAAATCTCATACATCTTCTTAGTCACTAGTTGATTTATCAACATGTACTGTATATGCCTCCCTGTAAAGTTGAACTCGGAATCTGGTAGCTTCAGAAAAACGCCTACGCAAGTGTTCTCCTTTATGTCTACGTATGCATCCTCACCAATATCCTTGATCATATTACTGATGTTTTTTAGATTGCAGAAATGGTTGATGCTTCGATTCTTCATCACCTGTACACCGTGTGTGAGAAACTTCTTCGGGTACTTCTTGTCTACCATATCTAAAGATGAAAGAAAACAAACGATAAGCATTATAAAACCCAACTCTACATTCTTAAAGCCTAACTCTACCACACAACAACCCAACTCTACCACACTACTAGTTAACTCTACCACACGATAATCTAACTCTACCACACTACAATCTAACTCTATTACACTACATACCAACTCTACCACACGGAATCCAACTGTACCGCACACTACAACCTAACTCTATTACACTACATACCAACTATACCACACTATAATCTAACTCTACCACACGTCAGACCAACTCTACTACACTACAAGTTAACTATACCACACGATAATCCAACTATGCCCCGTTACGACCTAACTCTACCCAACGTCATACTAACTGTACTACACGTATCATATCGCTTCTTCACCCTTACCCTCACAACTAATTACGAACTATATCACATTGGCTCAAACTGGGGAAGAAATCTACTAGACACAAAATAAGTTAGTGAAGAACAAAAACCCAAATGTCGCAAAATTGAAAAATTGAAATCTCGTAAAATCGAGAACCCCATTGTCTACGTTAACCGTAAACCCAAATGCCCTTACGAAAAAGAAGAAAAAGCAGAAGAGGAGCAGAGGATAAAGAAAAGAAGAAACTTACCGACAATGAAGACGACGAGTACGAAGATTAAGATGAAGAAGAAGACAATGATTATGAAATAGAGCGAAGAACACGTTCAGTAAGACGAGGAAGGAACAAAATCAAGAGAAGTTAATGACGAAGGTTTACACTATAGGTTTCTTTCTTTTTCGGGTGTGAAACTAACCTGAGAAGAATAAGAAAATAGAAGAAGACATCAGTTTTTTGTTTCAAGGGTGTAACCGTAATTACACCCATTCCGCATTCTTTTTTTTTGGACAAAAATATTCTACTAATTACACTATACTTTTGCTCTATTTGAACAATTCTTTCTTACTATTAATATATCATCTTCACACAAAAAAATTTAATTTAGTTATTTGAATAACTCAAAAATAACTAATCAATATAATATAAATTTGCAAATTGCTCTTAGCCTAGTAGCTGACGGTAAGTCCACTTAAGACAGCTCATTTGCACAATCAGGGATCGAGTCCTCCCACATGTAAGAATTTGACTATTGGACCGGCCACTTGTGACCCAATTAATCTGCCATTGACAAAAAGAAAATATAAATTTTATATATTTGTGTAAACATCTCTTAATTTCATTTAAAATTTTATCACTAAGACATACATAAAAATATTCCTTTTTCATGATATAAGGTTTTGAAACAATATATTATTGATATATTGAATCACGATTTTGATTATATTTCGTATAAATGTTGTGCATGGTTCATGTCTTCTATATTTAGTGATTAAACTGATTAATTCGATGGTTGGAAAAGTTCAAGTTGTTTAATAAGACAAATATTTTATCTATATAAATGTTGTTTTACTTTACTAGGTTTGAGACTTTATTAGTATACGAAATCGAATTTTATCCATCAGCATTGGTTCCATTTTGATAACTTTAACGATTGTTCCTCTGAGTTTCGTTTCTTCGTTACGAAATTGAAATGCTTATCGGTATTCTACAACTTGACGTTACTAACGTTGAAAATAAAACCTTCCTTTGTCTCTTAATTGGTTACCAGAATTATTATAGTTAAGATTTTTGAAAAGTAAATAACCGGAAAGGTCAATAACATACCTATAATTTTTCTTTAGATAATAAGAATAATTTGTTTACCAAGAAAATAATAACAAATTGATAAATTCAACTATATAAATTAGTAAACCAGGTGAGATCATGCTTTTACACCTTTGTATACGTAATTCAAACACCAATATATTTGGCTATTAAAGATATATGGAATAATTCTAATTACTTGTAACATAGTTTCGAAAATATGAAATTCGTATATACTAAATACAAAGAAAATAACTACTAGAAAGCATACATATTTTAATCAGGTTTAATGGTTTAAGAAAAACGATCAAACTCATTGTCACGATTCATTGTATGAAATCTGATTTTGGTCCAAATTAATCAGAAAATTTGTTCGGAAATAAACCGTCCAATATAAACAGGGTCCATTACAAAAATAACAAATATACTCCACTTTTTTCAAATTTAGTTTTTAAGCTATTAAATATGTAATAATCTTATAATTTGGACGGTAACACATGTCTTCCAATAAAATTTATATAATAAAGTTTGGCCAACTCTTTTTAGAAAGCGTTACGTTATCTTGTAAATGACTAAATGTGTGTTAACATAAATTCTAAACATAAACTGGACTAATCTAAACTATAATTCTTTTTTTCAATTAATAATAAATAAGTTTTAGATTGATTAGACCTGATATATACCCAAAATTTTTTACTGAGGTAAGTTGAAATTTGAATCCATTATTTTATGTTTAGCTAAATAAATAACAAATCAATTAGACCCTTGGTTTTTGGCCATCTATGCTGTAATTTAGTGATTGTATAATATATATACAAACATTATGATATAAAGTAAGCATAGCAAATTATTTCTGAACAAGAATTTATTAAACTATATGAGATTTTTAATTTAGTTTACTTTTCTGTAATTTTACTTTTCCAAAATTTTAATATTCATCTTCACCGTGGTTTCTTACATATAGTTACACGCATATTAATGTCTAGATTCAATGATTTATAATTTCATTTATTTTACATACATATTTTGCAATACTTTTTATCTTTATCTATAATCTTTTTCTTTCCAATCCAAAGATAAGTTTACTAAAACATTAGACTCATATTAGTAATCCCTCTCTAATATTGTTAAATGAGTTATACTTATCCAAAGATCAGAGGAATTAATTTAGGTAAATTTTCAGTTCATGCCATTCAAGAAAAACCGATCTAAACCAAACAGTGGTAGTTTGGTAATAAGGATTGGCTTGAGGGAAGATAAAAATCTATAAGTTTTGAGTCAATTTTAGTTAGAAAGTAAGTTGTTATTGTTTTATTAGACGAATGTGAAATCATGTTTTAGGTTTTATTAGAAAATTCATAATCAAACTAGTTGTTGTATTAACTCTCTGAAGATTGATTAGTTGGATTTAGGTCTAGACTTCTAAGTTCACAAAAAAAAACTATCTAAAACCGAAACACTTTACAAACAAAGTCTTTCATGTTATAAAATTAGTTATTTAATG
Source organism: Lepidium sativum (assembly GCA_023374145.1). Classification (NCBI taxonomy): domain Eukaryota; kingdom Viridiplantae; phylum Streptophyta; class Magnoliopsida; order Brassicales; family Brassicaceae; genus Lepidium; species Lepidium sativum. The sequence continues at coordinate 20,273 of JAKUCM010002250.1, read as the reverse complement.
TATTATATTATTGTAATTTATTGTAAAGAAGGTTTAAAAAGAAGGAGACGAGAAGAATTAGAGAGGAGAGATAGTTGATCTTTTCTATTTGTCAAAAATGTGTTGTGTGTATAATACATAAGGGGATATATATATATATATATATATATGATGTTTAAGTTGGTAAAAGGTTGTTGACAAAAACAAAAAAAAATTGGTAAAAGGTAAGATATTTATATAGATATTTAATTATTATATCTATAAATCTATAATAATAAAATATATATTTATAAAATATATATTTATGACATTTTTTTAATTTTATATTGCTCGTTATTTATTACGCACGAACTCATTAAATAACTTGTCATGAAAATATCAAGTAGGACAACAACCATGACGAGGAAAAAAATATAATGACATATAATCTCCTTTTGAAAAGATGAATATTATAAGTTTCATAATTGACGCATTTTGATATTGTGAACATGTATTCGGAGTGTTATAGTGGGAAACACTTTCGTGAAAAAATATATTGATGAATTGTATCTTGTAAGCAGATTTGTAGCAAATATTATATCTAGTCTAGTGAAATTTGCAAGATACATAGGCCCACCAATAGTGCTAATATAAGGTACTTCATATCCTAATACCTCTTCGATATCTTCACAAGGTTGGAATAGAAATTTATCGATATTCAGTGATCTATTAACCATTGGAGTACTCAAAGGAGTCGATCTATCTATATAAAAACGTTTTAAGATTCTTTTTGTATATTTTGATTGATGTACGAAAATTCCATTCCAAAGATGCTTGATCTGGAGAACGAGATAAAATTTTATCTGTCCAAGATCTTTCATTTCAAACTATTTCTTCATATGAGTTCTTGTCTCATCAATTTTCTTTTGAGTGCCAATTATGTTTAAGTCATAAACATATACAACAATTATCATAAATCCAGATATAGATTTCTAAATAAATACGCAAGGACATATCACATTGTTGGTATGTCCTTTACTCAACAAATATTCACTTAAGTAACTATATGACATGCGTCCGAATTGTTTTAATATGTGAAGTGATCGTTGTAATTTGACTGAACATATTTCTTTAGATTTCGGGTTGGAATTCAGTTAATTAGGTAACATGCGGACAACCGCATCTCCCCAAAAATGTTTAGGAACGTTTGTATGGACAAGTCGTTTCATGAATTACTCCATTTTTCGTAAGAAATTGTTGCAATGCATTGCTCATGTATTCTCCTCCATTATCTAATCTTAGGATTTTGATCTTTACACTCTATTGATTAAAAACATAAGTTTGAAAGTGATATACACGTTTTTAGCACTCATTAGGAACCTCATTTAACTAATCTAAGCATACATTTCTACTACATTTTCATCATACATAGGCTCTATCATACGCATTAGCATATACATTGCATTCAAGGATTTTTCAGGTAGTAGAGCACATAAACAGAGAATTCAGGACTCGCAGAAGCTGAAGAGTCACAGAAAAAACACCACTCTTGGTCGAGTCCCCAATCAGCGTGCCGCTCATGTCCACACTCAGCGTGCCGTCCCACTCAAACACACTCGAGCTCAAGCTCGAGTGCTCACTCGGCGGACCAACTCGAGCTCAAGCTCGAGTGCTCACTCGGCGGTGTAACTCGCTCATACTCGAATTTCCACTCGACGGCCCAACTCAAGTCCAGCTGCATCAATTCGGTAGATGGGCCGCACACAGCCCACTCATGGTGTTTTTCAACCTTTGGGCCATATCCACGACGCGCTGATTCTCATTTTGGGCCGAGTTGAACCAAGGCCTTTCTAAAATGCTTAAGTATAAATAGTTTTAGAAGTTGCAAAAATAAACCATAGTTTTTACAATTGATTTTTCTTGCAAACTTAGAGCTTTGTAATCGAACGCAACTTTCTGATTTTTTGAGTTTATTTTTATGCAATTCAGTTTTACATTAAGTGTTGATTTCATTCCTTGTTCGAGTTCTTTATTGATGCATTCAAACCTTGAATTCGTGTTTGTTGTTAAACTCATGCGTTCTGAGTAGTCACCTAGGGTTCCTGAGGATGAGTTAGGTCTGCGTGACGCTTAAGTTTTCCAAGGTGATTAAGGTTCGATTTATGTAAGTCTTTTCTGATTTGGTGTTATCATCACTAGCTTCATTCTGATCAATTGAAGCTTGTTCTGAGACGCTCTAGCACCGATGGGTGTTTGGTAGAGCGTCTGACTGAACCACTTCAGAGATTCACATGCTCAGCTCGAGGGATTGAATGTCTGAGGTGTGAATCGGCATTAAGCGAGTTGATCGTTCATTCCGACTAGATTATCAAACGCCTATGGCGATAGGGTCTGTTAGTAGTCTACTCGAGTTACTTTACCATGAGAGTGGATTCATTATTTGTGTTCTCGTTGCCTAGAGACTAGCTCTATTGAGTGATATCAAGCGCCTACTTAACTCAAGAGTCACGTTGACCCATGAAACTCACTCCTCAGGATCCTGCTTTCTCACCCTGTGTTAATTCTATTTGATACTCTACTGTTTATTGCTCTGTTTGAATTATTTACAAATTCACTGCTTTGTCTATTTTCGTTTTAAAGGTTCGAATTAGGTTGTTAGAGAAACCATACTTTGATTGGCTTGAATTAGGGTAGTTAACTGCATCCTGATTGATAATTACATTCCCAGTTGGATTGACATCTATTATACTACAACCGACATACAAGTATAATAGGATTTGACAATAGAGTAAAAAGCTTGTTATCAAATTGGCGTCGTTGCCAAATGGGTCTCTGCTAGTTACAGTTATGATTGTTATCTTTCTAAGCTCAAGTTCTTTTTACTCTTCGTTACATACTCACTTGTGGCACTGTGTTTTGTGTTCTGTTTCAGGTGATTTTTCAACCTCCAGTACGTCAACTTGAACCTACTGCATTAGCTTGATTTCACTCAGTTTATGTAGACACCTTCACAAGGAAATCAGAATCTTCTCGAGCCTCTTGACAACATTAACCACCTACCACGCGAGTTCAGAGCGCAGAGAAACCAAGTCTACAGTACGCTTACAGAGCGAGTGATAATGAACGCAGACACAGAGTCGAACACACACGTTCCCCCTATGGACCAGACTCCACATAGGAGACCGCGAATAATAGGCGCTGGAGATGCACCAAGTACTCACACCCAGAAACGTGGGATGGTTCCCCCAGCCATAACGAACAACAACTTCAAGATCAAGAGTAGCTCATATCTAAGATCCAAAATAGGCAGTTTCACGGCCTACCTTGATCCGCTTGATCACTTGGACGAATTCGAGCGACTCTGTGGACTGCAAAGGCTCAATGGAGTCAGTGAGGACGCATTCAAACTGAGGTTGTTCCCGTTTTCTCTAAGAGACAAAGCCCATGTCTGGGAGAAGCACTTACTGCAAGGCTCCATCACTTCATGGGAAGCTTGTAAATCTGCGTTTCTCGCCAAATTCTTCTCCAACTCTCGAATTGCAAAGTTGAGAAACGCCATCTCTACCTTCACCCAACAGAATTATGAAACCTTTGCTGAAGCCTGGGAGAGGTACAAGAACTATCAGTCTTAGTGCCCACATCATGGATACCCTGCTGAGACTCTGCTCAACAATCTCTACAGAGGAGTTCACCCTAACATCCGCAGGTTATTGGATACGGCCTACCATGGTAATTTCCTTAATCAGGACGTCACTGATGGTTGGCAGCTAGTGGAGAATATGGTACAAGCAGATGTGCAGTATAATGAGGACTACGACAGGACGGTCAGAAACACATTGGATACAGACACAGTCAATAGGAAGGAACTCAAGGCCCTGAACGTCAAGTTGGACAAAATCGACAGGCTGCTGCAAGTACAATACAAACATGTCCACTTCATGACTGGAGATGAACATATTCCTGACGAGGAGGATGATCAGGTTGATGAGATTAGTTATTTGCAGAATCAGGGAGGTGGTTACAAGCAGTACAACAACTACAAGCAGCACCCAAATCTCTCATGCAGAAGCAACAACGTGGCAAATCCCCAAGACGAGACCTACCCACCGAAACCCCCACACATTCAGTCGAATGCGTTTGTCCCAAAGCAGCAATATCACAAGAGTTACCAGCCATCTGCAAACATACCACCTGCGTATGAAACACACACTCCACCAACCGCTACACAGCCACTAGAAGTTTTGAGCCTACTCCAAGAAATTCTGAAGGGACAGAAAGCGTCTGCTGCTGAAGTCATGCAGAAATTTTCAGAGGTGCACTCTAAGATTGACGCTTCTCAAAACGATCTCACGTGCAAGTTTGAGACACTGAACGAAAGACTCAAGTATGTGGAGAGTCAGCAAGCGTCATCTTCTACAGTGAAGACAACAGACCAACTTCCAGGGAAAGCAGTTCCCAACCCAAAAGAGTATCATGCCAATGCCATCACCCTGAGAAGTAGACGCGAGTTATTGATTCGAGCAAAGAGTACAAAGGATACTTAGGACAATAAGGTTCAAGAGGGGGAGGATTTACTCATCAAGGATCAGACAGAGACTCGACCTGGAGTTGTTCCTAAGCCACAGTTTGCTGAAAAACCCACACCTAAGCTCGACACAACCAACCAAGCTGAACCCAGACCCAACACTTCAGACGCTCATCCACCTTCAGGAACCCCAGAGAGGAGTAAACCATTTGTCCTTCCACCATATAAACCCCAATTACCCTTTCCCCAAAGGTTCAAGAATGAGCTTACTGAGAAGTACAAGGCGCTCTTCGATAAGCAGACGAAAGACATTGAGGTGAAGATTCCAATTCTGGACGCTTTTATGCTAATGCCTCCATACCATAAATTTCTCAAGGATGCATTTAAGAAGAAAACTCAAGCCAGTCGAGGGTATGATCGTACTGACACATGAGATTAGTGTCATAATCCAAAGGAAAGTTGTTCCGAAAAAGCTTGGTGATCCTGGAACCTTTACAATCCCATGCTCGCTTGGACCCTTATAATTCAGCAAGTTTCTCTGCGATCTAGGTGCCTCAATTAGCCTCATGCCACTTTCAGCCGCAAAAATGTTAGGCTTTGTTGATTACAAGTCCTGCAAAATCTCATTGATTATGGCATATAGGTCAGTGAGAATCCCTCATGGCATCCTGGAAGACCTTCCTGTGAAGGTGGAGGGGTTGAGATACGAAGAGATTTTGTTGTCTTGGAGATGGAAGAAAAACCTAAGGACCCTCTGTTGTTTGGAAGACCTTTCTTGGCCATAGAGGGCGCCTTAATTGATGTTAGGAATGGAGTCATCGAGCTGAATCTAGGTCTATATCTTAGAATGAAGTTCAACATCAATAATGTGATTAAGAAACATACAATCGAAGGTCAAGTGTTCTCATTGCACGAGATGGACACTTTTGCTGATGAGTTGTTAGAAGAATTGGCAGCAGAAGATCAAATGTAAGTTGCTCTGACAAAACCAGTCGCTGAGGGGTACTTGAGTATGGAAGTTGAACGCTATGCGAACCTGTTGGATTGCCACATGCCAGTCAAGAGTTCAGCAGTGATTAAGGAATTGGACTCGAGTGTATCTGAGCCAGACTCGAGATAGAGACTCGAGCTGCAAGTGCTCGAATGCGCTACGCCTCATGTTACTGATGACTGATCTGAGCTCATGGCACCCAAAGTGGAACTGAAACCACTTCCTGCAACGCTAAGGTACTCTTTTCTGAGCCCTAATTCTACTTATCTGGTAATCGTGAATGACACCTTGAATGATGATGAATTGAACATGCTTTTGACTGAGCTTAAACGTTTTAGAAAAGCCATAGGATACACGCTTAAAGATATTAGAGGAATTATCCCAAGTTTTTGCATGCATAGGATACACTTAGAAGATGAATCTCATCCTAGTGTAGAGCCCCAGAGGAGATTGAACTCGAACCTTAAAGAAGTGGTTAAAAAAGAGATACTTAAGTTGCTAGACGCTGATGTTATACATCCAATCTCTGACAGTAAGTGGGTCTCGCATGTGCATTGTGTTCCTAAGAAAGGGGGTATTACAGTGGTTAAAAATGATAAAGATTAACTCAGACCCACTAGAAACATAACAGGGCATAGGATGTGTATAGACTATATGAGGCTGAATTCATCGAGTAGAAAAACCATTTCCCTTTGCCTTTTTATTGATCAGATGGTTGAAAGGTTGTCTGGTAAAAAGTATTACTGTTTCCTTGACGGGTATATCAGATTCTTTCAGATCCTTATACACCCGAATGATCAGGAAAAAACTACTTTTACCTGCTCTTATGGCACTTTTGCTTACAAACGCATGTCGTTTGGGTTGTGCAATGCTTTTGCTATATTTCAGCGCTGTATGACTTCTATTTTCTCGGATTTAATTGAGGATGTAGTCGAGGCGTTCATGGACAATTTTTCCGTCTATGGCTCTTCCTACTCCTCTTGTTTGTCAAATTTGTGCAGAGTGCTTAGCAGGTGCGTGGAGACCAACCTTGTGCTCAACTGGAAAAAATGCCACTTCATGGTTCAGGAAGGGATAATGTTAGGGCACAAGATATCTGAGAGGGGTATCGAGGTTGACAAAGCAAAGATTGAGGTCATGGCTCAACTGCAACCCCCTAAGACAGTGAAGAATTTTCAAAGTTTTTTGGGTCACGTTGGGTTCTATAGAAGATTCATCAAAGACTTCTCCAAAATTGCAAGGCCCTTGTTGAGCCTACTATGCAAGGAGGTCGAGTTCAATTTCAACCCCGAATGTCTCAAAGCGCTCCTTAAGATCAAAGAGGCGTTGATATCTGCCCCAATAATCTAAACTCTAGACTGGGATCTCCCATTCGAGATCATGTGTAATGCAAGCGATTTTGCTGTTGGAGTAGTCCTGGGTCAGAGAAATAACAAGAAGATGAATGTGATACACTATGCCAGCAGGACTCTAGACAATACCCAAGCCAAGTATGCCACCAAAGAAAAGGAACTCCTTGTTGTAGTTTTGGCGTTTGAAAAATTCAGATCATACTTGGTGGGATCCAAGGTTAATGTTCACATTGATCACACACCGTTGCAATATCTTATGAAGAAAAAACACGCCAAGCCTAGACTACTGAGATGGATACTGCTGCTGCAAGAGTTTGACTTAGAGATTGTGGATAAACCTGAAGTGGAAAATGGAGTTGCAGATCACTTGTCACGAATAATGATTGAGGACTCGACACCTATTGATGACTCAATGCCAGAAGAGCAACTCATGACTCTAGGAGCAGAAGAAAATTGTTCTCAAATCAATAAAAAGCTAGCTGGATCCACTCTACCTTGGTATGCGGATTTGTTCAAATACTTAGTCGTGGGTGAAGTGCCTAACTGTTTGGACGCCTATCAGAGGAATAAGTTTTTCAGATGTGTCAACTACTACTTCTGGGATGAGCCATACTTATACAAGAAGGGAGCAGATGGTTTATTCAGAAGGTGTATAGCAGAAGAAGAGGTTCAAGGTGTTTTGGAGCATTGTCATGGGTCTGCTTACGGTAGACATTTTGCCACATTCAAAATTGTTCAGAAGATCTTGCAATCAGGATTATGATGGCCGACTGTGTTCAGGGATACTCAGAATTTCATCTCCAAGTGTGATCCATGTGAGAAAATGGGTAGTATCAGCAGAAGGAACGAGATGCCACAAAACCCAATTCTAGAAGTTGAGATATTTGACTGTTGAGGAATCGACTTCATGGAGAATTTCAACCCACCATCCCATGGGAATCGCTACATTCTCCTCGTAGAGGACTACGTCTTGAAGTGGGTAGAAGTTGTAACAAGTCCGACTAATGATGTTAAGGTCGTCATCAAATTGTTCAAGAGCATCATTTTCCCCAGATTTTGGGTACCTCGTGTTGTAATAAGTGATGGAGGCTCCCACTTTATCAATAAAGTGTCTGAGAACCTGCTAAGGAAGAATGAAGTTAAGCATAAGGTAGCCACGCCTTATCATCCACAAACTAGTGGTCAGGTGAAGGTTTTAAACAAGCAGATCAAGGCTATTTAAGCTTGAGTTAATGGGGTGTCAAACTTGATTGGGCAGTGAAGTTGGATGACGCCATGTGGGCTTACATAACAGCTTTCAAGACTCCAATTGGAAGAACGCCATTTCAGCGTCTCTATGGAAAAACATGTCATCTGCCTGTGGAGATAGAGTACAAGGCACTGTGGGCTACAAGGTTCATAAATTTTAATCTCCAAACTGCTCAAGAGAAAAGGATCCCGAACTTTCATGAACTAAAGGAGGACATACTTGAAGCCTACGAGAGCTCAAAAGTGTACAAGGAAAGGAAAAAAGCCTTCCCCGACAAGAAGATTGCACACAAGAAAATCACGCCAGACGACCATGTGTTATTGTTTAACTCAAGGCTAAAGTTGTTTCATGGAAAGTTGAAGGTAAAATAGTCAGGTCCATTCCGAGTGAAAGATGTTTTGCCATATGGAGCTATTACATTGATCAACGGGGAAGGAAACAATTTCACTGTGAATAGCCAGAGGGTTAAGCAATATCGAGCCGATGAAACTATTCACGAGAGAACCTCAGTTTCTCTCGATGAACCAACTAACCTCTGAAAAAGTGAGAGTCAAGTTTAGTGACTATAAACAATCGCCTTTGGGAGGCAATCCTATGCATATCCTTGCTCATATCCTAATTACGTTTTTACAATTTTAATTTTATTAGCACGCCTATCTTAATATTTGATTTTCAACACTCGAGTACCACCAGATGATGGTCAAGACTCGGTAGAGTACTGTAAAAAAAACAAATACAAAAAAAACAAATAAAATCGGAAAACAAAAGGGAAAAGATGATGAGACATCACTTGTCTCCCTCGCTGCACAACAACGGGCTGTTGTCTCCCACGATTCGCTCCTCTTAAAAGAAGACACTCCCTTCTCTTTCCTTTCAGCATCAACCTTCTTAATCATTTTTCACTCACTCACATTTTCTTCTTCTTCTTACAAAGGTAAACTCGAGCTCCACGCCTCACGCTTCCCGCCTCGCGCCTCACACCCCGATCCACACACCTAAACTCCACGCTCGACTGCAATCGAGTCCGCTACGTCGAGCCGCACACCGCCGCAATGCTCCACCTTCACTCGAGTCTTATAACTCGACGTTGATCGAGCTCTCATGGATCCTACTCAAACTTGTCTCTACATGCCCCTTTTCGCAACTCGAACTCCTTGCTCCGTGCGTCGTGCCAACTCGAAACTGAGCTCCTCTCCGCGACCACAAGTTGAGCCTTCACGCGCCGCGTAAAAAATCTAGAACCTACTCGAGCTCTCTGCACGCGCCCCACGCGCGACACTCCGCACGCCACTCTCACGCGTACCACGTGTCACGCTCCGTCCCTATTCGAGCTTCATCTCACGTCTCCCGCGCCTTGTCCATACTCGAGCGAGCACCTCGAGCTCGCCGCACTCGACAAGACAACTCGTCCTTAGTCAAGCTCTCAATACACGCGCCCCGTCTCTCCCACTCGAGCACTCCTCTGCGCTCCATACTCGAGCTCTCACTCGAGCAGGCGCCTTTTCCCACTTGAGTTACAACGCACCACACGAGCTCTCAGCCCTCACGTGTTCAACGCGCCACTCTCCGTCTAGAATCGAGCTCCATGCGCCTCAACTCGAGCTCTCAAATCGAGTTCCGCTTTAACTCACCAAATTACTCCTAGATATATATTATCTTATAATATTAAATATTTTATATTTTATATATTATGTATTTATAAATATTATATATTTCAAATTTTATATTATTATAGATTATTTTTTTTACAATATTGGTGTTGTTGATTTCAAGCTCACCTAAGATTAAATTTGGTGTTGCGGATTTCAGTTCATAGTATGAAAATATCAGGGGAAGGTTCTTCGAGACGCCATAACATACCTTCTTTGGTTGATTCGCCAGTGGATTTGGATGATGGGGACTTGAGTTTGGAGGCGCCGCAACTAGTACACAGAACTAGGAGACGCAATGGGAAAGAAGTCATGAGTGGTACCGTTCCAGTGGAGACATTGGACGAAACTCAAAAGGAGTCATGCAGTAATGATAATGAACCGGATGTCTGGGTTAACGAAAACCTCGCTGAAAATGTCCCACATAAACAGGCGTTGAGGCACCTTAAGCAAGTGAAAGTGGAAGGGACAAGATACCTGCATCGGGAGACAATGATGTAGTTAGTCATAGCTAGAGACGTCGATCAGATGTTGCGGAACGTTGGTCTGACACAATTCGTGTCGTACGCACGCGAAACCTACCCCACTGAAATTGTGCAGTTCCTTGCCTCAGTGGAGCTGACGTATGTATCTTGAGAATGAGAAAAGACTGCGATAAATAGAAGGGTTTGGAGCTCTAACTTTCGTAGTCAACGGCAGGAAATACTCATTCTCAACATTGCAATTCGAGCATCTGTTTGACCTTCAGCATTCTGATGGAAACGACACTGATTTTGACCGTAAGATCATCAAGATCAAGAACCCGACAATCAGGTACTTTCACAAAGTGATTGTTGATACATGCTTTGCAAGGCACTAGTCCGAGAATGTGAGGAAGCCAGAGCTTGAAATGATTGATGAAGCGCTTTTGAGCATTCTCAACAGCTATGATCACAGAATCAACTTTTTGGGGAACAGAAACAACAACGGGTTCATAAAGGCGATCATGAAGCAGTTGACCTGGTACAAAAGTTTGGCGACTCAGCTGCAAAGCAAAGACTATGTTTCCATTTGCTGCGGAGGGATTATAACGAGGATAATGGAGGCATGTAATGTCACCATAAGATCGAAAGATTCGATACCTCCAACATAGATTGACATGACATACCTCATGAATCATAGATTTTTGAGGAAGAGCTCAGCCGGAGGGACGTTGATGTACCAATTTGCACAACTAGGTGCAAGCACGGATTCGTTTATTCAGCTGCCTAACTAAGAGTACACCTGATGCACTCAATGCATTTCTACCTCCAACTTACACTGCAGACAGACGTACACCAACTTACACTGCAGACAGACGCCCACGTCGAGAGCGAACTCGGACTGAGGAACCACAACAGCAGACAGACGTACACCAACTTACACTGCAGACGGGAATTATGTGGCTCGATAACCAGGACTTGACCTCGTAGCAATTCACACCTCAGGCAGGACTCAACAACTACGACCTATTCGACTAGGAGTTTCAGAGCTACACGCAACAACCATCGCCTGGTCACAATGATCAACACGACTCGAGCTCACATCCGACCAGGGGCTGTGTGAAACCTTCTTCAAGCTTTTATCGACACAAGGGACTGTGTGATTTAATTTCGGGGGAGGACCCATAGTACCACTAATCATGTTTGCTGTTTTCTTAATTTGATTTTTTCTCATGTTTCATACGCATGATACATACAAAAAAAAATGAAAATGCATCCTTCAAAAACAGTGTTTATATAGTTTCATGCATTGCACTTAGGATCGAGTCTAAGTTATGGGAATCATCTTGTTATGGATAGACAGTCTTGCAAGGTTGATTGTCCGCCTTTGAAACATGTGCTTATGTTGTGTCTCGAAAGGACCCGGTTTGTTTCCTCTAATATTGAATTTGAATTTGACAAGATAGGGGTTTGAGATGCATTGAATTTAATCATTCCTTGAGTTTAGCTTGTCAATTAAAAAGAATGAAACGAAAAAAAGGTACTTCTCCTATAACTCAACTCACATAATGAGGTCTAAGGTGAACGGGGACTGTGCGTAAACCTGTACTTTCTTGTGTTCACTGATAATACCAATATGATATTGCTGAAAGCGAACAGGGACTGTGCATAAACCCGTACTTTTTCGTGTTCATTGAGAAAGCTAAGATATTGATGCCTAAGGTGAATCAGAGATGTGCGTAAACCCGTACTTTCTTGCGTTCACTAAAAAGCTCGAGCAAAAATCCTGAGTTTGAGCAAAATCTGAATCTAAAAAATAATTATGCTGAATAAATTAAGTCTTGTTAAGCTTTTGGAAGTTGTATCAATAGTCTATGATCAATAACCCCTCTTAAGGCCTGCACCTTTGAAACTAGAAATCAAACTTGCACTTCTTAGACTCAGCTAAGATCTAGGGATATCTGGTTAGGATGCTAAGCCTTGATGAGAGTGGATTGTGTTTTTACAATGGAATAAGGGTTCATTTGTGGCTTACGGTTTTCTGCCTACTGAGTTGTTTGTTTGAGGCAAGGTGTTCCTAGTGTCTGCACCATCTTTTCCTTCTTAGCACTATACATTTGCTTGTGGGCAAGCAAAGACTAAGTTTGAGGGAGTTGATATACACGTTTTTAGCACGTCTTAGGAGCATCATTTAGTTGTATTATACGTACATTTATGATACATTCTCATCTAGTTTGAGTCTAGATAGCCACATTCATACACATTCATATGCATCCGTATAAATACTACATTTTGTGAGTTTTCAGGTACTGGAAGCGGGCACGATCGAGTCTATTTTGGACAAAGAGGAGCCCCTGCTCGAGCCCACACACACGCCAGCTCGAGCTGTACTCGAGCCCCAACTCGAGCTCAACTCACGCGCTGGCTTGAGCTCACACGCGCCAGCTCGAGCTCACACGCGCCAGCTCGAGCTCAACTCACGCACCAGCTCGAGCTCACACGCGCCAGATCGAGCTCACACGCGCTTCAGCACGAGTACTCACACGCGCACAAGGTCTGTGTTCACACACTCGAGCCAACATCGAGTACCCACTCACGGAGGGCCAGCTTAACTGCACTACTACTCTTTTCACTATTGGGCCAGACCGAGGCTAAAATCCATTGCGCATTGGGCCGAGTTTATCTAGGGTTTTGTTATGAGTTTTGTATAATCTTCTTACATATTGCAAAACTCGAACTCTAGTTTTTACAATTGATTTTCTTACAAACTTAGAGCTTTTGTAATCAAACGCAACCTTTTGATTTCAAATTTATTTTTATGCAATTCAGTTTTACATTCAACGTTGATTTCATACCTTGTTCGAGTTCTTTATTGATGCATTCAAACTTTGAATTCGTGCTTGTTGTTAAACTCATGATTTCTGAGTAGTCACCTAAGGTACCTGAGGATGAGTTAGGTTTGCGTGACGCTTAGGTTTTCTAGGGCGCTTAGGGTTAGATTTATTTAAGTTTTTTCTGATTTGATGTTATCATCACTAGCTTCATTTTGATCAACTGGGGCTTGTTCTGAGACGCTCTAGCACATATGGGTGTTTGGTAGAGCATATGACTGAACCACTTCAGAGATTCACATGCTCAAATCGAGGGATCGAATGTCTGAGGTGTGAATCGGCGTTAAGCGAGTTGATCGTTCATTCCGACTAGGTTATCAAACGCCTATAGTGATAGGGTCAGGTATTAGTATATTCGATTTTATTTACCACGGGAATGGACTCATGACTTGTGCTCTCGTTGCCTAGAGATTAGCTCTATTAAGTGATATCAAGCGCCTAGTTCGCTTAAGAGTCATGTTGACCCATAAAACTCACTCCTCAGGATCCTGCTTTTTCACCCTGTGTTAATTCTACTTGATACTATTCTATTCGTTATTTTGTTTGAATTATTTACAACTGACTTGCTTCGTTTATTTTCGTTTTAAAGGTTCGAATTACGTTGTTAAAGAACCCACACTTTGATTGGCTTGAATTAGAGTAGTTAACTGCATTCTGATTGATAATTACATTCCCATCTGGATTGACACCTATTATACTACAACCGACATATAAGTATAATAGGATTTGACAATAGAGTAAAAATCATGTTATCATTGCGTTGAAACCATGGGAAAGGATCCATTGTAGTATTTTCTACATTTCAGTATTTGGTAGAAAATCACTTCAATAAAAATTTGGACTTTCCAATGTGATGGAGGGAGTGAGTTTATAAGTACTCAATTCACTTAACACCTCTAGAGGTTCGGTATTCAGAAATATATTCCATGCCCTTACACACTACAACAAAATGGTTTGGCAGAACGTAAACATAGGCATATTGTTGAATAATGCATCTCCATGATGTTCTAAAGTCGAATGCCTCCTAACTTTTGGAGCCAATTTCTTGAGTAATCTCTTACCATCAATGGTTACAAAGAACCACAAAATTTCATATGAACTTCTTCATGGGCATCCACCTCTATATTCTTCATAACGGATGTATGGTTGTGCTTGTTATCCAAACTTGCCTGATTATGCTAAAAATAAGTTCAATCCAAGTCTCTTAAGTGTGTCCTTTTGGGCTATTTTTATGAAGAGAGATGTCCGTCACGTCATTTTGATGAAGAAAGATGTCCTTTTGTTGATGTTCATTATAACCCATCTGACTTCCACCACATGCCTCTTATTGCAGCTTGGTTGAAGGACCCTATGGTTTTTAGCAAAACCAAAGATATCACCTCTGATTTTGGTTGTGAGTCTCTCAAGCCTCAAATTGATTTTACAATACCGGTTCTGATATCTCCGCCGGATCTTAGTGTTTCGTCTCCTGTCGTTCCAGTGAATGCCATCTTTGCACCTTCTACGCCTCTTGGAACTTCTCATATTTGCAGATGAGTCTACTACGGTTGCAAGAGCGATTCATGAGTGTATGACAGGCTTTGATCCCGCTTCCATTGAAAACAACTCATCTCATGCATTTGATATGAGAGATTTCTCTGCTAGCTCTGATAGCCTTGTACCTTCTACGACCACATCATCAACTCTTATTGTGTTTAATCATCCCATGATCACGCACTCCCGATCATGTATTATTAAAACAAATTCAAAGTATGCTTTACTATCTCATCATATTGCATATCTCGAGCCAAAGATGTTACCTCAACTCTTAAAAATCATGGATGGAATGTAGCTATGACATAGTAGTATGATAATTGCAAGGAAACCAGAACGTTCTATCTTGTTCCTTGTACAACCAGCATGAATGTATTATGGAGAAAGTGAATTTTTTGAACCAAGTTGAAAGTTTATGGCAGTCTCATAAGTTTACGGGCTCGCCTTGTCGCAAAAGGATACGAGCAAGATGAGGGGATTAATTATCTCGAAACATACAGTCATATTGTGAGAACTGATACTCTTCACTCTGTTCTTCATGTTATTATAATTATAAATTGGGAAATAAAACAAATGGACGTGAAAAGTGCATTATTACATGGTGATTTAACCGAAATTGTTATCATGAAACAGCCACCAGAATTTGTTGATCCTTCGAAACCTAATCATGTGCGGCAACTCCATAAGGTGTTCGATGGGTTGAAACAATGCCCCTGTGTCTGGTTTAAAGAGTTTAGCACTCTTTTAATTGACTTTATCTTTGTTTGAAGTGTGAAGGATTCATTTTTGTTTAATTACACGAAACGAAAATATGTTATCTTAGTTCTTCTCTATGTTGACAATATGGTGATTACCAGAAACGCTTCGCCTGTTCGGTACATGCTTTTTCTTGCTCTCCATCAACAATTTTGTATGAAAGACTTGGGACAAATGAAGTATTTTCTTGGTATTCAAGCTCACTCTCACTTTAGGGCCTTTTCTCTCGCAACAATGCTATGTTGAAGATCTTTTTATTGATGTTGTTATGCAGGGTTGTGCTTTGATGCCCACACCTTTTACCTTTGCAGCTTGATCGTGTTCCTCATCGAGACACGACCTTTGACAATCTTACTTACTTTTGGAGCCTTGTTGGGAAGTTGCAGTATCCTTACTTTAACACGACATGATATCCAGTTCAACCGTCAAAGGATGCATCCTCCAATGGTCTCAGATTTTGCCTTACTCAAGAGGATCCTCCGTTATATCAAAGGTATTATAACTATGAGGGTGAACTTCAGAAATGATACAGACTGCATCCTCCATGCATATATCGATCGTGATTGGGCCGATTTCAAGGAAACTCGTAGGTCTTTCAGTGGATTTTGCACTTTCATGGCTCCAACATCATCTCATGGTCCTCTAAGAAGCAACCTATTGTGTCTCGTAGCTAAACTGAGGTTGAGTATTGAACAATGTCCAACATGGCCTCTGAAATCACTTGGCCCAATCATTTACTCTGTGAGATTGGTTTTCTTATTCATTTCAATCATGAACTTTACTCTAATAATCTATCCTCCGTTTATCTCACAGCCAATCCAACCTTTCATGCTCGCATTAAGCATTTTGAGTTTGCTCATCACTATGTGCGTGAACGTGTAGCCCTTGGTGCATTGGAGGTTAAATGCATTTCGTATCATCAAAAACTTGCTGACATTTTCATCAAATCTTTGCTCGTTGCCACCTTTGAGTCTTTGCGTTTCAAACTTGGTGTTGACATTCCTCTCATGCCAAGTTTGTTGGGGAGTATTGAAAAGCACCATTATTTGGCTCATCAAGCCCACATGTTCTTACAACACATATGAGCATGCATCATGAACAACCCAACACACCTCAATCTTCCTCTGCTCACCGCCACAACGGAGACTAAGGCATTACCGATACCAACAAAGCCATGATTGATGACTTTGATTCAAGATATAGTGCAGTCACTAAGAATCGATTTCAAGTGATGAACCCTTGCGCTTCCACTTAATTTATATATATTTGAATGTCTGTACTTTGTAAACTTTGAGAGTAAAGAAAATCAAAGTTATCAAAATCAAACTTTTCTTATTTGATTCTGCTTTCAAATAGTAAATTTTATTTTCAGTGTTTTATTTATTCTAATAATATTTATTTATAGTTAAACATCATAAACTTTTAGTGGTTTTTCATCAAAATTTAAAAAAGAAAAAAAGGTCGAACTTCTCTTTTGTTTCGCTTATAGAGCGCTTAACTTATACCAATCTCGTGTTTGAGTTGGTGTTTTGATGCGTTGAAAGAATTTGGTGGTCTTGGAGACTCGTTGCTGTTAAAAACGCCTCAAATCTTGTGTCTCCTCTGCTTTTACCTTTATGCTTCCCAAGCTCGGGTTTTGAGCTGAGCTTTGGGTTTGTTTTCCGAGGGGCCACGACAAATCTCAACCTTTCTCGTCAATGTTTAGTTCTTTTCTGGTTCGATAGTGTTTTCTTTCCTTCTGCTCCTTGCCCATGTTGTTCGCCGTGTTTGATGTGGTTATTGTGTTTAGTTTAGTTTATATTAAGGTTTAGTCATGATTAGGGTTTAGTTAGGATTATGTTTTTATAAGTGGAATTTGCATATCCCCGCTAATTTTTATGGTATTCATTTTGGTTCCATCTTTTACAGTTCTCTTTAGATCTGTGTATTCCTGAGTTGTGATTGTTTTGCTCCTTGTCTCTACTTCAAAATTTTGATCAAAGTTTGGTTTTTTGTTAGTCTATGATTTGGTAATATCATGGTCAAGTATGTCGGGCGACTGATTTTAGTCTTGTCATTTCCGGTATGTAATGTGGGACTCTTCAACTAGTGTATAAGCTTTGTCCATGAGCTTGTGAAGCACACTTGATTTAATGTAAGAAGATTTGTTGTTCATGCTGGCTATATTGCTTTAATTGGAGGTTTGAGTTATATATCGACAATAGAGTTTGGGATATATTTTGCTGATTATATATGTAGATTTCCTTCATATTTTCTTGTGTTTCCCTTTATCAGAGATTCGTTGCTGATTGGCCTTTTTTTGTTGGTCAAAGAATTATTGCATTTAATTTTTAGTGGTTGGTGGTGTTACAGTCTTAGCTAAACTATTAGCTACTGAATTAAAACCTCTACAATACAAGTCAAAGAATAGCATCTCAAACAAAAAAAGAAAAAAACGATAAATGATGAGCGATTCCATACAAATATTTCGAAGTCTCTTTATTGATGATAAATTTGATAAGCACTTGAGATACCGAGAAAACGTTAGAGCCGATGAACTCCTTTTGGCTATTGCGAATCTGATCAAACCTTCTCCGATTTACAGTACGAAGACAAGCTTCACAGTAAATGATTCTGTTTTGGAGAGATTTTATGACTCATCGAAGGCCAACTAACTAATTTATTTTGTTCATTCCATGTAGCATCCAACCAAGGATTGCTCGGCCATTATACAGAACACTATTTTCGGGCATTACGTTATGAAATGCAGTTTGAAATAGTATTCTAGGACAATATCAAATTGTGTACGGTCGGTAATCGAACTATGTATCTCTTTGTAATCAGTAATCAAAATCGACAAATTAAAATTAATGAAAGAACTGTAAATCACCTAATAATAACCGATTGAAGGATTGCAATTTGATGAAATCTCTAAGCCCGCCATTATTTCCCTCCTCTCCAAATTTTCGGTAGCGAGGGAAAACCAAATCAATAACTTTCCATCTCTCCTCTTTTCCTAAAGACGAATCATAAACTCAATTCAGAGTGTACCAAAAAAAACAAAAACTCAAGCTATCCGATAAACTAATTTTGCGAATCAATCAATTTTCAGTTTGTGTTGCTTTAGGGTGAGCTTCTAGATATGGCGGTGGTGAACAAGAAACAGACCGAAGAACAAACACCCAGTCCTGGTACTAGGGTTGTTGAAGCAAGGATCGAAGATTCCGCCAATCCAAAAACATGTCACCAGGTAGCAATTTTCGATTTTATTACTATTTTTTCGAATTGGGATTTGAAATTACGCTGAATTGATTCGATTGGGTGTGTTCTCGTTACCTGTTTTAAGGATTTTTCATGGTGTTATTCGAGTAAACACTTGAGCTATTGCTCTAATCAACGGTCTTCAATAGTGATGATATCAGGATTTTTTTAATTTGAATTTAGGCGTTTTTATCTAGCTTATGTTCGTCTGGGGTTTGAAACTTCGGTAAATTTAAATATGGGCTCTCGTCAAATTCTGGGTTTCCTTAACCTCAGCACATTTTTATTACCGTATTGATCTGATTAGGTGTATTTATGGTTGCCTTTGATTAGAGATCTCTTATGTTGTTGAATTAATGTTATGATATATGTGGCTATTGGTTTAATCAATGGACTTCTGTTTGCAGTGTCGACAAAAGAGAATGGATCTTGTCGGATCGTGCGTGACAAAGAAGAAAGACAAGGCATGTCCGATTAAGTTCTGTACCAAGTGTCTTTTGAACAGGTTTGATTTGATGTTCTGGGATTTATGTGTTAGAGAGATCTGTATAAGTTCTTGTTATTGGGGTATAATTCTGGCTTGAATTATAGATATGGGGAAAACGCAGAAGAGGTTGCGTTGATGGAGGACTGGACTTGTCACAAGTGCAGAGGAAGCTGTAACTGTAGTTTTTGCATGTAATCCAAAATTATCCTTCACATTGAATTTGCGAGGTTTATGTTGTTAGAGCTGTTTTTGTAAATTTCTGTAACTGTTATCTTGTTCTAGGAAGAAACGAGGCCAAAGGCCTACTGGGATATTGGTACACACAGCTAAAAAAACTGGGTTCTCAAACGTCTCTGAGCTTCTTAAAATCAGTGGTTCTGATAAATACTTTTATCAGAAGAAGGTCAAACCGGTATGTGCTATGTTTTAGCATTATCCTTGTATTGTGTATCTTAGCTTTGAGTTTTTTCTTTTGTGTGTCTACTTGATTGTATGGTGGTATCCGCAGGAAGGTGTTGTTGTAGCTTCACCTTTGAAACTTGACCTGGAAAATTCTGTTGATCAAAATCAAGTGAGCATTAAAAAGTCAAAAAAGAAGAAACGAGAAGAGCTTAAGGATATAAACAATGGCTGTAGCGATGAGAAAGCTGCAGGGAAAAAGAGCAGTCCAAAAAAGATCAAGACTTCTGATTCGGTTCATGAGACAGAAGTTGTAAAGAAAAAGTTGGCAGAAGGAAACAAAAAGAGTGAGAAGATTTTGGGTTCGAATGTTCCTGAGAATGTAAGTACATGTTGAAAGAGACTAACACATGATATTTGTGATGCAGAGACTACTGCCAAAGATATCAAGGGAAACAACATAGCAGGTAAGATCACGAGAACCAAACCTGCTCTCAAAAAGAAAGAGGAGGTTCAGGTTGATGTTAAATTGCCTCAGGGCATCAGCTCAATTACTGTTTCTGGCATTGACTTGGTGCCTGAAGATGTTGGAAATGTATTTCAGTTTTTGGAGTTTTGTTCATCATTTGGGAAGGTATCATCTATACCTTTGCACAGTTTGATAATTGAAACTTCAACATGGAAACTTTGAATATTTAAAAGCTTTACTAATAGCTCCTACCTGCTTCGTATGACATTTCTAATAGGCTCTTGATTTAAGGAAAGGACAAGCTGAATGTGTT
>JAKUCM010002249.1:0-65211 GCA_023374145.1 Lepidium sativum | reverse complement strand
TACCCAATTTTTACTAGTTTTTAAGGGAGTACCCTATGTTGCAAAGGAAAAGACGATTTTGTCCAACTTTTAAAAGTGTCTGCTTTCAAAGTGAAACACTTGACCGTGAGAGTTTACCAAAAACGGGTGACTACAAACTGACCGAATAAGAAAGATAAGACTATGTTATAATGCCAGACTGGATTTGGAAAATGAGATGTGTAGAAGAAAAAAGAGTACAATTGATGAATAAAGAGTTGTTAATTTTGGTAGGTAGGCAATGTCCAGTATAAATTTCTATGTATGTGGATTAGATATGAAGATAATTGTCCATATAGGGCATTACATGTGAACTGAATTGAATTGGATAACTAAGAGATTAAAATTCCATATAGACAGAAATATGAAGTGATGTATAAATATGTTTTGTCGATATGGACAACGAAGTCAGATATAAATTTGTCTATATCCATATATAAAATATGAAATGTAGGGGATTAATAAGGGAATTAGTTTTCATATAAACATACAATAAACCTATATAAATTAATAATATTAGAACTATACTAAATGATATATTGTTATTAATTTATATAAATTATTAATTTATCGGTATATTAATTTAACCAAAAATTTAATTTGACACTATAAAATTGTATTATTTTATAGAAGTTTTTAATGTTTCTTAATTTATAGACTATTAATTTAAAGAGATTATACTGTAATATGAAGTGATGTATAACCCTGTTTATGTCCATCTTACAGATAAGAAACAAAATTGGCTATAGAAAATAGAAATGATACATGTGGCGAAGTCCGTCTCTAAGATATGAAAACAAATATCATTAGCGCATCTGATAAATGTTAAATATGTCCATGTTTATAAGAGCATCAGGGGATCAGTAAGAGACATAATGTCCATATGGAAAAAATAGGAATTGATTTATAAATTTGTCTATATAAGAGACTCAATATCCATATAAACATAATAAGAATAGAGGTATACTCTATCAATGTCCATCGCATATACAACAACGAAGATT
The DNA here is from genome assembly GCA_023374145.1 of Lepidium sativum. Lineage (NCBI taxonomy): Eukaryota > Viridiplantae > Streptophyta > Magnoliopsida > Brassicales > Brassicaceae > Lepidium > Lepidium sativum. Next base: position 64,189 of record JAKUCM010002249.1, on the reverse strand, counting down.
GGATATTGAAAACATACATCATATAAATGTGTATGTCCGTGAGTGAGTAATGTTGAGGAATTGCCAGCATCGTTTTTTATTAATATGTACATGCCTATATGAGAGACTTGATGTCCATATAGACATAATACAAAGAGAGGTGTAACTCTATCTATGTCCATAACACATGTAGCAAAAGAAGATTGTTTATATGAAATGTGAGGGACGTTTCGAGTCCGCTCTTTCTTTTGGAGGGCTTTCTGGTAGGCCCGCATTCTTCTCTCTTTTGGCCCATGACGAAGTGGGCTTAGTACAAGTCCTATGAACATCACAAAGAAAGACATGTCAAATGTGTGATGTAATAGAGTTGCATAGTAGGAACTTATGCAATGCAATGTGGGTGTGTGAGTAATACATTAGTAAAAAGAAATCAAAGAGAGGAGTGAAGGGAGAACAGAGAGCTGAGAGGAATCCTTTTGTTCTTGACTGTTCTTGAGAAATCTTCATGGTGTATTGCTCTTTATGGTATAAGCCCCCACGGACTGGCTGTTAGTCCTGTCGAGACGTACCAAGTTTCGGTATTTAGGACTTGGGAACTCGTTAATTCCTTTGTGTCTTCGTTCTCCTTAACCTACATCAAGAGAAACAACAAGTAAAGTAAAGAAAAGACACAACAAATGGTATCAGAGCTTATTTGGTGAAGAAAGGTGTAGTTTTTTTAAAGAAAGGTGGAATCTTTCTGGCTACAGTTGAGAGCTTTCACAAGGAATGAACCAATTTTGCCAAGAATCAAGTAAAACCTTCTAATATAAAAGTAGATTCTTGTCACTCATAAGAAAAGAGGATCGTCTTAGTCTTCTTGTTGCTGTGTTGGTATATTGATCTTCCAAAGAAAATATCATGGAACCAACACAAGGAAGATTCGAGGTAGATTAGTTTGATGGAGAAGGGACTTCACGATTTAGAAATACAGAATCAGAGCCACCTTGGAGATTCTAGGACTGGACTCAATGTTAATTGAGAAGAAAAAAGTTCAGATCCCACCAGTCACTGACTCTGAGAAGAAAAAGGAAGAAGATAAAAGTGGGGTGGATTTGAAATTGTTAGACAAGGACAGAAGAGTGAGGAATCTTATAGGGATGAGCTTAACAAACATTGTTCTAAGAAAGGTTATCCATGAACCTAACTGCTTTTAATATGTGGAATGCTCTTGAGGATGAATATCAAGTAAAGACACTTCCAAATAGATTCCACTTGAAGCAAACTTTCTATAGTTTTAAGATGTAGGAATAAAAAACCTTGGACAAGAACCTAGATGTGTTTAACAAACTACTTTCAGACCTATCAAGCCTGAAAGTAGTAGTGAGTGATGAAAACCAAGCAACAATACTTATGAACAGCCTTCCCAGCCAATATGAAAGTCTTGTACATACCCTAAAGTACAGCAGTGGAAGAACCACTATTACGGTAAAAGAGATAATAAGCTTTGCTTACTTTATAGAGATGGAACTCAAGAAGAAAGGGAAACAGATGGTTGTCGGTGAAGGGTTGTTTGTACAAAAAAAGGGCAAGAAGTGAAAAGAAAGATCAGGGGAAATAAAACTGCTAGCAGAAGTAAGTCGAAACCTAAAAAGGAAACGAGCTTACTGGATATGTGGAGGTCTAGAATCACTTCAAGGTAAATTGTCCAAAGAGAGGTCACTCTACATCTGGTCAGTCAAATCACTCAACGGCTGAAGCTGCAATTGCAACATCAGTATAGACTGAACAAGATATGCTCACAATGATGGACCAGAAGTTAAAAGACGGATGGATACTTGACTCTGGATGCTCGTATCATGTTACTTATAGGAAAGACTTGATGTTTGATACAGAGGAGACTGATGGCAGAAAGATATTCATGGGAAATGATACTTTATATGAGATCACAACAATTGGGAAGGTCAAAATAGTTAATTCTGATAAAAGTGAAGTAATTCTAAACACAGGTCAGATACTCTCCCCTCTGCAAAAAGAAACTTGATCTCCCTCGGTCAGCTAGAATCTTTGGGGTACTGGTTCATGTCAAGAGTTTTCAGAATGAGGGTCTTCAAAGGTGACAAGCAAGTACTAGTTGGGGATTACAAAGACACTGTGTACTACTTAGATGGGAAGTATGTGGTTTGATCAAGCGAACTCTGTAACTGAAAGGTTGAACAAAATAACTCTTTGGCATAGTAGGCTTGGACACAATAATGAGAAAGGCTTGAAGATGCTGACAAAGAAAGAGCTATTGAAAGGATCAGACATCAAGACTTTGGGAAGTTGTGAGCCGTGTATTCTAGGTAAGTCCCACAGAAAATCGTTCAGAACTAGGAAGCATACATCCAGTGAGAGGACTTTAATACGTTCACTCAAACATTTGGGGCTCACCAAATGTAACTCCTTGTCTATCTAGGTGTCAGTGTTATATATCTTTTGTGGATGATTACACAAGGAAGATATGGATATATTTTCTGAAAACAAAAGATGAAGCGTTCTCCAAGTTTGTAGAATGGAAAGTTCTAGTTAAAAATCAAAGCAATCAGAAGCTAAAAGCATTAAGGAAAGACAATGGTCTAGAATACTATAACAAGAACTTCAAAGACTATTGCAAAGAACATGGGATTCTGAGACATAAGACATGCCCTTATACCCCTCAGCAGAATGGAGTAGCTGAGAGGCTAAATAGAACTGTTATGGAGAAAGTGGGAAGCTTGTTGTGTGAAACTAGTTTGGGAGAGTCTTTCTAGGCAGAGGCATCGTCTACAAGAGTGTATATGCTGAACAGATCACCTTCAAAACCACTTAACTATGATGTACCCGAGCAACTTTGGACATGAAGAAAACCAGAATATGATCACATGAGAAGATTAGGATGTATGGTCTATTACTATGTGAATCAAGGGAAGCTCAAGCCGAGAGCAAGGAAGGGAATATTCCTAGGTTATCCTCAAGGTGGTAAAGGGTACATGATTTGGAATGGTGAGGAGAAAAAATGCATTGTTAGCAGAGATGTCATTTTTGCGGAACATATATTATACAAGGAATCAGACCGTGTTCAGCTTAAGGATGTTGAATTGAGTGATTCAAGAAGAAATGTTAAGTTTGTTTCATTTCTATTACCTGACTCAAATAACTCCACTGAAGAAGAAGATCATGTAGAAGAAGATGATAAAGGTGGAGAAAGTTCAGAAGTAGAGACTGAAAATGTTGAAGAAGAAAATGAAACAAACGAAATGCAGAATTATCAATTAGCACGAGATAGAGAAAAAAGGACTCACATTAAAGCTCCCAGCAGATATGATGATTCAAATGTCTCATCTTTTACCTTGGACATGGCTCAGTTAATGAATTCAGAGGAACCTAGAACCTATCAAGAGGCTGTAAGCAGTATAGATAAAGCGTGGTGGACAGAGGCTACATATGAAGAAATGATTTCATTAAAGAAAAATATGACTTGGGTTTTGATTGATAGACCTATGGGAGAAAGGGTCATAGGCTGTAAATGGGTGTTCAAGTTAAAGCCAGGCATTCCAGGAGTGGAAGAACCTCGCTATAAAGCTAGGCTGGTGGCTAAAGGTTACTCACAATTAGAAGGCATAGACTATTGCGACGTGTTTTTACCAGTTGTGAAACACGTCACCATCAGGTTGATAATGTCTATGGTGGTTACATTGGATATGGAACTAAAATAGTTAGATGTTAAGACGACTTTCCTTCATGGAGTATTAGATGATCGGATTCTAATGGAGCAGCTAGAAGGTTTTACAAAAGGGGATAAGGTGTGTCTGTAAAGTAATCCCTATATGGATTTAAACAGTCCCCCTAGGCAATGGAACTTGAGATTTGACAAGTTCATGAAATCTCAAGGGTATAACAGATGTGAGCATGATCCTTGCATCTACTTCAAACATCTTAAAAATGACAACATTGTCTATTTGTTGTTATACGTGGACGACATGTTGGTGGCTACAAGGAATATAGAGGAGATCTCTAGACTAAAGAAGTTTCTGAGCAAAGAATTCGAAATGAAAGACTTAGGAGCTGCAAGAAGAATCCTAGGAATTGATATCATAACAGACATAGAGAAAGGAATTCTTAAGTTGTCTCAGCATAATTATCTAGAGAAAGTTCTTAAGACCTATGGAATGGATAAATCTAAGCATGTGCAGACACCTATGGGGACTCACTTTAAGCTATCTAGTAGTACATCAGAGTGTAAGAAGGAAGCAGAGGAGGATATGGAAATTGTACCTTATGCAAATGCTGTCGGAAGCTTGATGTACGCCATGGTGGGTACACGTCCTGACTTAGCCTATGCAACTGGTCTTGTCAGCAGATTCATGAGTGCTCCTAGCAAAGAACATTGGCAAGGGGTCAAATTGATTCTAAGATACATAAGAAATACGTGAATCTTAAACTCGAGTATACAAAACCAGAGACTTTCAAAGTGAGAGGATACAGTGAAAGCGATTTTGCTGCAGATCGAGACAGAGGAGATCAATTACAGGGTACATTTTTCTGGCTGGGGAAAATACCGTGATTTGGAGATCGAGTCTTCAGTACATTGTAGCCCTTTCAACTACGGAAGCCGAGTTCATTACTCTGGTAGAAGCCAGAAAGGAAGCGTTGTGGTTGAAGGGAATCTCCTCTGAGCTAGGGTTTCCACAAGACGATGCCGAGATCTTTTGCGACTCTCAGAGTGCTCTCTGGTTGTCGAAGAATTACATATATCATGAAAGGACGAATCACATTCATGTTAAGTACAATTTTATCAGAGAACATGTCACAAAATGAACGATTAAAGTCAGAAAGATACAAGCGTGAATCCAGCCGATTTATTGACTAAATCGATTTTGATAAAAAAGTTCGAGGAAGGGTTAAATAACCTGAAAGTGCTTCGGCACTGAATCTCTATCTTGGTGAAGAGGTTAACTCCGGCGGTTAAAGTCGGAGGAGAAGTCGACGACAGTGGTGGATGACGATGAATGTCAGAGCTTCAGCGGTGCATGTCGAAGGTGGAGTTGAAATGTCTTCTCAACTCTGGAGTCGTGGAGGGAGAGAGAGAGAGAAAGAGTTGGATTGAAATGAGGTGGAGTTTGTGAGGGACGTTTCGAGTCCCCTCCTTCTCCTGGTGGGTTTTCTGGTGGGCTGCATTCTTCTCTCCCTCGGCCCATGACAAAATGGACTTAGTACAAGTCCTATGAACATCACAAAGAAAGACATGCCAAATGTGTGATGTAATAGAGTTGCATAAGTAGGAACTTAAGCAATGCAATGTGGGTGTGTCAGTAATACATTAGTAGAAAGAGTCAAAGAGAGAAGTGAAGGGAGAACAGAGAGCTGAGAGGAATTCTTATGTTCTTGAGTGTTCTTGAGAGATCTTCATTTTGGTGAGTCTTGTGTGATTCTTTCTCTAGGATAAGGTGTATTGCTCTTCATGGTATAAGCTCTCACGGACTGGCTATTAGTCCGTCGAGACGTACCAAGTTCCGGTATTTAACACTTGGGAACTCATTAATTCCTTTGTGTCTTCGTTCTCCTTATTTTACATCAAGAGAAACAACAAGCTAAGTAAAGAAAGGACACAACATGAAACATACATTATATTAGGTGTCTATATTCGTTAGTGAAATATGAAGCCTTATTTTCATAATGGGATTATTTTTGAATACATATGTCCACGTCGATACACGAAACATAGGAGATTCTAGGAGAATCAATTCCATATAGACAAAATACGACATTGTATGTATAGTTTGTTTATGTCCATGATGCATATAATAAACAAGATTGATTATAGGAAACATACATTGTATAAATGTTTATGTTTATAATGTCCGTCTGTAATACATCAATTACTACACGTCGTTGAAAAACGTGGAAGCGGAAGAAGAACAATCAAATATGGTTTGGAAGGAAGAACAATCAAATGAGAAAGTGGAAGAATAATAATGTCAGCGTTTAGGTGAGAGAAAAGAGACGCAGCAAAGGAAAACAGAAGAGACATGCAAGGCTAGAAGAGTAAATGGCAATGAAGCATAAATAAGGAAAATGGTCGATACGAGGACAAGGATATGAACATCATAATTAATAAAAGAAATTTTTACTGTAACCCAATCAAAGAAAAACTATTATTATTATATACTTTTAAACCAAAAGAAAAATTTATAAGCTTAGAAATAAAATAAAAAGGTGATTTACTAAAATAGTATGTATAATATGGTTAATTACTGGAATGGTGTCCATCTTTTTTAATATCATTTTATCCTTATTTTGATTGGAAAAAAATGTATTTACGAAAATGTCATTAATGAAAAATGACATCAGGCGGCCATTTGTAGTAGACTTTAAAGTGTGGCTTTGAATAAGAGATTACTAAGTGTAGTAGACTATATGTGAACTTTTGGTAGACTTTAAAGTTCTTTATAGTAGACTTACGTATGACGAACAACCCCCTCGTACTAAACTTTCAAGGTAAGTATAGTAGACTTTGACATTCATCATGGTAGACTTAAGTATATCACCCAGCCCTTCGTGGTGGACTCTAAAGCATGGATTTGAGAAAAAAGAAAATCCATGTGTAGTACACTTTAAGTGAACGTGTAGTAGACTTCGTATTTCCTTATAGTAGACTGCTGTATAGCGAACAAAACCCTCGTAGTAGACCTAATAGACTGGAATTAAGGAGGTGTAGTAGACTTTCATGGTAGATGTGGTAGACTTTGGAGACCATACTGGTAGACTTAAGTAAATCACCCAGCCCTTTGTGGTGGACTTTAAAGCATGGTTTTGAGAAAGAAATTCTTATGTGTAGTAGAATTTAAATGAAGGTGTGGTAGACTTCAAAGTTCTTTACAGTAGACTAACGTATGGCAAACAATCCCCTCGTAGTAGACCTAATAAACTGGAAATAAGAAGGAAATTCCAATGTCTAGTAGACTTTCATGGCATGTTTTGTAGACTTCGGAGACTATACTGGTGTACTTAAGTAAATCACTCAGTCCTTCGTGGTGGACTTTAAAGTATAGCTTTGAGAAGGAAATTCCTATGTGTAGTAGATTTTAAGTGTACGTGTGGTAGAGTTCGAAGTTCTTTATAGTAGACTAACGTATGGTGAACAAAGCCCTCGTAGTAGACCTAATAGACTAGAATTAAGAAGGAAATTCCAATGTGTAGTCGACTTTCATGACAGGTGTGGTAGACTTTGGAGACCATACTAGTAGAATTAAGTAAATCACCAAGCCCTTTGTGGCGGAATTAAAGCATGGCTTTAAGAAAGAAATTCCTATGTGTAGTAGACTTTAAGTGAATGTGTGGTAGACTTTGAAATTCTTTATAGTAGACTAACATATGGCAAACAAACCCCTCGTAGTAGACCTAATAGACTGGAATTAAGGAGTAAATTTCAATGTGTAGTAGAATTTCATGGCAGTGTGGTAGACTTTGGAGACCATACTTGTAGACTTAAGTAAACCACCCAGTCCTTTGTGGTGGACTTTAAAGCATGGCTTTGAGAAAGAAATTCCTATGTGTAGTAGACTTTAAGTGAACATGTAGTAGACTTCGAAGTTCTTTATAGTAGACAAACGTGTAGTAGACTTCGAAATTATTTGGTGTAGTAGGTAATTGCATGGATTTAAATAATACATTCATATGTGTAGTAGACGTGCAATTCTGTGTAGTAGACTTAACAATATAAGACATGTCAGAACAGTGTAATAGACTTTGATTATTTAACCTAGAAGTAAGAAGACAATTTTGCCAATCAATTATTGTGATGTACCAGCTCACCAACATCCTTCTTTTCGTTTTTGAGGTCGGACAAGGATCGCGTATTGATGAGAGTCCATGTTTCCACATCTAGAAAATATTGTCAGGTACACACTTAGTACTCTGAAGTCTACCACACGTTAGTCTACTATAAGAAAATACGAAGTCTACCACACGTTCACTTAAAGTCTAGTACACATAGGAATTTATTTCTTAAAGCCATACTTTAAAGCCCACCACGAAAGGCTGGGTGATTTACTTAAGTCTACCAGTATTGACGCGGAATCCAGAAGGAATCGTCACTCCAAGTTGTAAGAATAGTCCTTGGTCTTCAAAGAATTTGAGTAACCCCCACCTTAGGTATATCAAACCTAAGATTAATGTTGTTTCAACTCGCCTTAAATTAAGCAAGGTGGTGGAACCACGAAATGTTGACTCGAGTAGCCCCCATCTTTAGTATATTAAACCAAAGATTGTTGCTATTTCGACTCGCCCCTTCACGCCAATGGCTAGGAATGGCCACACAAGTGTGATGGAAATCACTTGATAAACTAGTTTGATCCCTTGGATATGACACACAAGGAAAGATCGAAAAGTTCACAAAGAACAAAAAGAAAATCACTCTCAAATTTATTGATAAAAAGTTGGATCCTCACAAACGAGAATTACATGAGTTTATAAAGAAGAGAAAGGACTCTCTAAATTCCTCTAAACTTTTTGAATGTCTTAAATATGAAGAGTAAAGACTACTAAGTAAATGACAAGTAAATGTCACAATTTACTATGACTTGAATGAGAAGGACTCTTGAACTTTTGGCCTCCAAAATATCTTTTAGTCTTCCAAATTCGTCACTATTCATGGGCTGGACTTTAAGACTTGATTTAGGACTTCTCTTGTACTTGTATAAGGCTCAAAGTGGTCTGGACTTGACAAGTATAAAGTCCAATGGATTCCTTATGTTGTTCTTTGTCCAAAAGGCTTTGAATAAATCCACAAATACTCTCCTTGATTTGTCTAGTCCGTGATCTTGTAATTGGACCGACTAGAATCTCCAAAGCTCTCTCGTGATCTTCATTGCTTAGCTCCAAGTTCTCCTTAGCTTCCTTGCTGTTTTTCATGATCATATCATCCCCTTGCTCTTGAAAAGGATTTGATCTCAAATCAAGTTCATCTGCATCAAAAGGAATCAAGTCAGAAATGTTAAAGCTAGAACTGATTTTGTACTCACTTGGCCAGCCTATCTTGTAGGCGTTTTCATTGATCTTTTTCAAGACTCGAAATGACCCAATGACCCTTGGCATTAGTTTAGACTTCCTTTGAGCTGGAAATCCTTCCTTCCTCATGTGAGCCTAAACTTCGTCTCCGGGTGTAAAGCTCTTCTCACGCCTTCTTTTGTTGGCTTGCTTTTGATATTGCTTAGTCTTTTGCTCAATGTTAAGCCTTGTCTTTTCATGAAGCTTCTTGACCATCTTAGCTTTCTTGTTCCCATCTACTTGAATGCTCTGTGCACATTCAACAAAGCCTAGAAACACAAGGTTATCCGAACAAAAGGTACACTTTTTCAGGTTAGCATATAGCTTTTTTTTTCTTAGTATACCTAAAACCGATTTCAAATGCTCATTGTGTTCTTCCAAACTTTTGCTAAAAACCAGAATATCATCAACGTAGACAACAAACCAATAAAATATCTCAAAACATGGTTCACTAACCTCATGAACGTGCTGGGTGCATTAGTTAATCCAAAAGGCATGACTAACCACTCATAAAGACCATGTTTTGTTTTAAAAGCAGTTTTCCATTCATCACTATCTTTCATTCGAATTTGGTGATATTCACTCTTAAGATCAATTTTAGAAAAGACACAAGAACCATGCAGCTCATCTAACATATCATATAAGCGAGGAATTGGTTGTTTATACTTTACCGTGATATTATTGATCGATCTACAATCAACACACATGCACCAAGTTTCATCCTTCTTAGGAAGTAGTAAAACGGGCACGGCACATGGACTCATACTCTCACGGATATATTCTTTCTCCATCAGCTCACTCACTTGCCTTTGCAACTCCTTTGTCTCTTCCGGATTGGTTCTGTAGGCTGGACGGTTTGGAATGGATGCTCCGGGTATAAATTTTATTTGATGCTCAATCCCTCGGATTGGAATTAAACCACTAGGGTTCTCATCCGAAAATACACCTCCAAAATCCTGCAACAAAGAAGAAACACCACTAGGCAAACCGGGGTCAAGGTTAGTAGAACTCATAAAGACCTCTTTGTACATAAGTACAAATATAGGTTGATGTGAAACCAAAGCTCTCTTTATCTCACTTGACCTCACAAAGAAATTTTGGTGTTTTCTCTCTTTTATCTCTTTGTGTGTTTCACTCTAAAGCTCACTATGTTTTGTGTTTCTCTCTCAATCTCACTCTCTTTTTGGTGTTTTGTGTTTCAGTTACTCATAGTTCTCTCCTCACGTTGCTTTAGAAGCAAATAATCTTGGTAGATCTCATTAGGAGTCATAGGAACAAGCGTAACTATTTTCCCCTTATAACCAAATGAATGCTTGTTGGTGAAACCATCATGAACAACTTTCTGATTAAACTGCCACGGCCTCCCAAGAAGAATATGCCCAGCCTCCATTGGCACAATATCATAAATCACTTCGTCCTTATATTTCCCAATGCTAAATGGAACCACAACTTGCTTTGACACTTTGAGTTCTCCAAACTCACTTCACCATTGAAGCTTATACGGCTTGGGATGTTTTCGAGTAGTCAATCCCAGTTCTCCACAAGTGTAGTACTCGCCACATTCGTACAGCTCCGTCCATCAATTATAAGACTACACATCTTATCAAGAACAAGACATCGCGTGTGGAATAGATTCTCATGCTGCACGTTCTCCTCTAGTTTACCTTGCACACTCAAAGACCTTCTAGCTACCAAAAGATCACCTTTGGTTGCAGGTAACTCCAGCTCATCTTGAGATGACATAGAATCTGAAACCACTTCTTCCTCGGTTTCGTACTCTCCACTGACTCTAAGTATTATGGCCCTCTTGTTTGAGCATTCATTTGCATAATGTCCCCTGCCATGACACTTAAAACATTGCACATCACGATTTCTTGTAGAAGAGGGTTCAGCTTACCTTTGACCTCTTGTCGGCTAGTATTCGGCTTGGATTCAAACTTTGGCTTTGGAACACTTTTGTCTTTGCGTGAGTAGCTAGGACATTGAGTACTAGAAATCATGCCATAAGTTTGACGTGTGCTACCCTTCCTCTTGAGTTGCTGTTCCACCAAGATAGCCTTATGCAACATATCTTCCAATTCCACATAGTGTTGCATCTCTACTCGGTCTTGGATCTCACGATTTAAACCACTAAGAAATCTGGCCATGGTAGCCTCACAATCTTCGTCTATATCGGCCCTCATCATAAGTATTTTCATCTCTTGAAAATATTCCTCCACACTTCGGTGGCCTTGCATCAATCTCCTAAGTTTTTGATGTAACTCTTGGTGATAGTGACTAGGAATGAACCGTCGTCTCATCAAGGTTTTCATGTCTTCCCAAGTCTCAATGGGTCTTTCTCTATTTCTTCTCCTGCTTGTCACCACTTGATCCCACCAATTAATAGCATAATCATCAAATTCAGTGGCTGCAACTCGTACCTTGTTGAGCTCAGAATAGTTTTGACAATCAAAAACGAGTTCAATCTTTTTCTCCCATTCGAGATAGGCATTTGGATCGTTCTTTCCTTGAAATGATGGAATATTCAGCTTATGTCCCCCTAAATTATCTTCAGCCCGACCTCTTTCTTCCCTAGCTCGTCTAGGTCTCCTCCGACTCGAGGTAGATGAGTGTCCATCTCGACCATAGTAGTCAACACCACCTCTTTTTACTTCCGCCGGTGGTGGATCTCCTTGTACGTTAGGCAGCCGAGGTTGTTGCCTAAGTGCTATCTCATTTTGAACTTGATCCAAACATTCATTGACGGCTTCCATCTCAACTCTCAACAAACGGGTCATCTCTCCCATCAAAGCTTAAATTTGGAGATTTGGAATTCCTTGTATTTGCTCACCCTCCGGATTGTCGTTATTGTCGTTTGACATACTTAGAACCTGTAAAAAAGATTTGTTAATAGAAAAATGCCTCACAATCTCTCAAGTGTTTGATACACAATTGTTTCCCTCAAATTATTGGTTTTTCTCTCAAATGTTCTCACAACTTACGTCTTTTTCCTCTCTTTTTGAATCTCAAAATGTTCTTATAAAACTAATCAAACACTCTTTGATTTGTTTTCCCTAAGGGTCAATGACCTAACAAGTATCACACAACTCAAAGTATTAGATAGATCTTGGTACACAAACAAACAACGAACAAGATTTTTTATTTTTTTTATAAATAATAGAAGATGAAGAGTTTTCTTTTTCTTTTTATTCCCTTTTTTCTTGTTTTTTTTCTCTTTTTTTTTTCTTTTTTTCTTGCTTTTTTTTTATTTAATTAATTAAGAAGAAAATATGAAAAGATAAAAGTTGGAAATATAGAAAATGAAAAGATAAAAGATGAAAAGATAGAAGATGAGGAAATAGAAGATGAAAGTATAAAAGTTGGAAAGGTAGAAGATGAAAAGATAGAAGATGACTAGATAGAAAATGAAAAGATTAACTAAATTGGAAGTGTGCTCTGATACCAAATGACGCGGTATCCCGAAGGAATCGTCACTCCAAGTTGTAAGGATAGTCCTTGGTCTTCAAAGAATTTGAGTAACCCTCACCTTAGGTATATCAAATCTAAGATTGTTGTTGTTTCAACTCGCCTTCAATTAAGCAAGGTGGTAGAACCACGAAATGTTGACTCAAGTAGCCCCCACCTTTAGTATATTAAACCAAAGATTATTACTATTTCGACTCTCTAAATTGGATCCTCACAAATGAGAATTACATGAGTTTATAAAGAAGAGAAAGGACTCTCTAAATTCCTCTAAACTTTTTGAATGTCTTAAATATGAAGAATAAAGACTACTAAGTAAATGACAAGTAAATATCACAATTTACTATGACTTGAATGAGAAGGACTCTTGAACTTTTGGCCTCCAAAATATCTTTTAGTCTTCCAAATTCGTCACTATTCATACGGCAGTCTACTATAAGGAAATACGAAGTCTACCACACGTTCACTTAAAGTCTACTACACATAGGATTTTCTTTCTTCTCAAAGCCATGATTTAAAGTCCACCACGAAGGGTTGGGTGATATACTTAAGTCTACCATGATGAATGTCAAACTTTACTATACTTACCTTGAAATTCTACTACGAGGGGTTTATTCGTCATACGTAAGTCTACTATAAACAACTTTGAAGTCTACCACAAGTTCACATATAGTAGACATTAAGTGAGCGTGTAGTGGATTCGAAGTTCTTTATAGTAGACTAACATGTAGTAGACTTTCATGAACGTGTGGTAGACTTCAAATTTCTTTATAGTAGACTAAGGAGCAAACTCCAATGTGTAGTAGACTTTCATGGCAGGTGTAGTAGACTTCAAAATTCTTTGGTGTAGTAGACTAATTGTATGGATTTGAGTAATACATTCCTATGTGTAGTAGACGTTTAATTTCTGAGTAGTAGACTTAACAGTATAAGACATGTCAGAACAGTGTAGTAGACTTTGATTATTTAACCTAGAAGTATGAAGACAATTTTGCCCATCAATTATTGTGATGTGCTAGCTCAGCCACCTCCTTCCTTTCGTTTTTAAGACCGGACAAGGATCGAGTATTGATGAGAGTCCATGTTTCCACATCAGAAAATATTGTCAAGTACACACTTAGTCTGTCACCGAGCGATCCAGCCGTGCTCGCCAAGCAGCTCCTGATGTGTTAGGACGTTTATATTTGGATTTCGTGGGTGGTGTTGAGCATTCTGTTCTTCCGTGTCATGTTGCCGAAGCATTGAACAAACTTTTTGGAATTAAAGTACTACATTAATCCTATTCAATAGACATTAGTTTAATAGTGTGAAATAGTTTAGTATAACTTACATAACATCTACCAAATGGTAGATCTTACTTAACATCTATCAATATAGTACACTTTTTGAAGTAGTGAACTGTTTTATATTGTAGTAGACTTCGTCAACGAACAATACTCGTTTAATTGTGTGAAATAGTTTAGTGTTTACATAACATCTACCAAATGGTAGACTTTACGTAACATCTATCAATACAGTAGACTTTTTGAAGTAGTGAATTGTTTTATAGTGTAGTAGACTTTGTCAACGAATAATACTTGTTAGTTTGGTAGACTATTGATTACCTATTGGTAGATGTTACCAATAGTTTTGTAGACTTTGACGGTAAAGTATTGAAAACGTGTTGGTAAATGTAAACCGTTCTACATGTCTATCGACTAAATCATGGGGTATCGTTGAAGGGAACTCAGAAATCGTTTCTTCACGTGAATTCTCTATCCATGGAAAAAGTGATTTGTGTCCATTATCCAACTTTAAGCTGACAACTGAAGCTGCTTCTCCACTGGAAGATCACAGAGAGGATATACAAAATTTTAGTGAGGTTAACCCCCAAAACCGTTAATTCAGTGTAAAAGTTACATTACGGAGATTATTCTATCAAAAGAAACAAAACATCTTAACCGTACCTTGTTGTTTTAACCAAGAAGATGGAGCTCAAAAATAAAGGTGACCTCCACAAGATTCACAAGCTAAAGAATCTGTGTCATTATTCACCCATCCTCTCCTCGCGCAATTCACAGCACTAATAACCTACCACAACACACAAAAAAAGAATTAGCTAAGAATCATAGCAACCGTCAAGTGAAGATGACATTAAATAGTAATGGAAGAACAACTTTCGTCCAGCAGTATAAAAGTAATTAATAAAATTATAGTTCAAAGGCCATAAGGAGCAGGCCTGGGGCTGCATAGACCAGAGAGTGAAATCTCTTCTCCAAGTTTTGTGCCATTATTAAGTCTTTAACACAAACGTAGCTTCCTCTTCCTCTTCGTTTAATCTCGTCTCCCTATAATCCTATAAACCCTAACCTTTACAGATTCAGTTCCATTTTCTTTGTCGCAGCTTAGGTGAATGAGTGGGTTTAGATGGCGGCGACGGAACAATACCAAAATCGACACCCTAAACCAAGAGTTTGATTTTTTTCGTGATAGATTTTGATTTTTTATGACATTTTGGTAATAAAACGCAACTAATAAGTTATTTAAGACTTTCCGTTTTTTTCAATTTTCAAACATAACACACACCATATTAATAATTAAGTATATTATACATACCATATTACTAATTAACTCCATAAAAATTATGGGATATGATTACAAACTTTTTTATCATGACTATACTTACATAAGAAAGGGAAACACGGCAAAAAAAAACAAAACATTTTTTAAAAGATTGATAACATAAGAGAAGTAGACATCGAACTTGTTACCTAAATGTCAATCAACAACCATCTCATAGATATGGGCACGTGCCTCATCTTCACCTCAAGTAGATCTGCCCCTACATACATTGTATTACATTTCTTAAAGATATGGTATCTTCTAAAGAATATTTACAAATATATACATACTCTAATAAAGAGGATATTTAAGGGTTCTTAAAAAAGAACAATGGGAGGTTCTTAAGAATTTTTTTAGCAATAAAAAATGAAAAATATTAAAAATGAGAAGAGATAAGATAGGGAAATTTTTTATTTAAGAAATTTTCCAAACAAAATTAAGAAACTCTTCAATGATGTGTCATTCATTGATTGGGTCAATTTTATTATTAATATTAAAATTTATTTGTGCATAAATTTTTTATTAAAATATTATTAAGAAACTCATTTTTTTAGAAACCTTTTTAAAAGACTAAAGTTCTAATCTAAAAAACTTATTATACATGTATATTTATTTGATTGGACAAATTTTTTCAAAAAAATAAAATTTAAACCATAAATAAACTCTTATAAAAATAATAATATTTTATTATGTTAAAAACTTAATTAAACGCTTTATTGATGGAGATGGTCTATAAATCATTGGTACGTATTTGTGTACACCTAACTAAAACTCATCAATTTAATTCTCATGTCGGTAGCTGTCCAACAAAGTGACTCGCCTCTCCTTTTTCCTCTCTTTCCCAAAGATGGTGGTTAGGTTTTATGCTGGTTGATTTTCCATTGATTTGCTTTCGAGTCAAATTCGCCGAGGTCTCGCTAGATTGTTCATGCCGTTGCAGATTTCCAAGTTCTCTTCAAGTTTATGGCTTGATAGTCTGATGATCCTTCAGCTTCTCTCTTCTTCACCGCTTGGGATCGGTGGTGGGACAGGGAGGTTGGTCTCTTCTGATGAGTTTTCTTGCCTATGGTGAAACTGAAAAACTGCTTCTTCTTATCTTGAGCTAATCTAGGTTTGGTTAGGGATTTGGCTTGGTAGAGTCCACAGTCTCCCGGCTTAGAGTTAGGTAGATTTTGTTTAGCTTGTGATGGCGCCTCATTGTAGTTCATCTTGTTGCATGTAATTGCTCCTGATTTAGCTTTGTTAGGGCTTGTCTCGTTCAGGTGTTGTGTTGTGTTTTCTCGCCCATCAATTATTCTTTGAGTTTGGGTAAGATGATTTCTTCCTCTTTTCATCTCCTTAATTCTTTGAATCCTCATGGTATCATGCGGCTCTTCCCCTCTTCGTGGAGTTTAATAATTGGTTTCCGTGGACTCTTTTCGTCTAGTTGGGGTTGAAAAATGGTTCGGTTTTTGATGATTTAGTGGATAGCTAAAAGGTTGAGCCCTTCTCCCTTTTCTAATTGTCCTTGTGGTGATGTGTTTTCAGTCATCCCATCTTGCTCTCGTAGTTGATGGATTCTGCGGTCTCTTCCCGCCTTTTAACTAATTACGGTAAAGCTCCTCCTTGTTTATGAGTGGTAGTTTTTGTAAGAAGCCAATGCTTCTTTTATTGATCGTAAGAACACAACAGGTATTGTATTTTCTTCTAAGTCACGAAATTGAAATCAGAGTAGATTGAAAACAGAGTTTGTGAAATAGAACTTTTATTCATCACAAAAGCGTTGAATGTTTACAAATGATTATGAGAGTTACATCACCTGACACATCACCGTTGGACAAACAGATTCAAATACAAATTCATACGACTCTTACGAAGAGACGCGAACCATGTTTAAATGGTTGTAACCTTTGGTTGTGGTAACTAACTAGCTTAATTAAATAATTATTACTAACTATACTAACTTATACAATCATAAGAAACTCGATTACATTTTGAGTTTCTCTTTGACTCCAAACTTCTCTCTTAGTTCTTCAAATCTTGGTGTGTACAGTGGCTTCGTTTGAATATTTGCAAGTTGAGATTCTCCAGGGAAATAATCCAGTTTTACAAGTCCCTTTTGCTCAGCCTCTCGCACAAAATGATACTTGATATCAATGTGTTTAGTTCTTCTATGTTGAACCGGATTCTTATCGATGGTTATGTCTTACTTGTTATCACAATATATATATTTACTTCTTCTTCAGCCTTGAACCCAATTTCTTTCACCAATCTTTGTAGCCAAATGGCTTGATTTGCCGTCGAACGTAAGGAAATTTACTCAGCTTCAGCCATGGATTGTGCTACAGTTTCTACTTGCTTGATTGCCAACTTACACTGCTGATCTGAGAGTGAGTACATAGTTGGCTGTACTCTTTTTATCTTCAACTGATCCACCCAAGTCACTATCCAAATATCCATGTTGTTCTGGTTCGAACATACTCTCAAATTGTTATGGTTCGAACATAATCTCCATTCCGAGAAAATAGTTAAGTTCTCCAAGATCGGTCATCTCAAAATCTCGCTTCATATCATACTTGAACTTGTTGATTAAGTTCAAGTTGTTTGATGTGATAATGACATCGTCCACGTATAGACTCACCAACAAGATGTCATATTTTATCTGTGACGCATATTATGCTCCATCATTGACACTTCTTTGAAAACCATTAGACAAGGAATAAGTGTCAATCCTTCCATACAATGTTCTAGGCGCTTGATTTAAGACTTTTTCTTCTTCTCCATTTTTTATGAAACCAAGCGGTTGTAAGATGTAGACCTCATCTTCTAATTT
The DNA here is from genome assembly GCA_023374145.1 of Lepidium sativum. NCBI lineage: Eukaryota > Viridiplantae > Streptophyta > Magnoliopsida > Brassicales > Brassicaceae > Lepidium > Lepidium sativum. The sequence continues at coordinate 46,287 of JAKUCM010002249.1, read as the reverse complement.
TCTATTTAGAAATACTGACTTGACATCTATTTGGTAGAGTTTCCACTTCTCAGCAACGACCAATATGGTTCTTATGGTGTTATGTCTAGAAACATGAGCAAAGTTTCGAGATAATCAAATCCATATTCTTGAGTAAAACCTCTTGCCTCTAACCTTGCCTTGTGCTTTATAGGTTCTTCATTTGCATTTGTTTTTTGATGATAAATCCACTTAACACTTATGACATACTTATCTTTTGGCTTAGTGATCAACTTCCATGTGCCATGTTTCTCAATCATTTGAATTTTCTCTTTCATGGCTTCTCTCGATTCCTCGTTCTTCACGGCTTCCTCAAAGAATGAAGCTCTTCATTTCTAGTTTGACAAACTTCGTGTGTTTAGCCATCTCCTCTGTTCGTTGCATAATCTCATTTATAGATCGAAACTTTCTAGGTATTTTAGAGGATGTTGGAACTCAATTTGAGTTGGTGTGAATGAGAAATACTTGTCTAATGTTTGGTGCTTGAAATGCACAAAATAGACTAGCCTATATTGTAGAGAAGTCATAACAAGGTCAAATAACCTATTTTATATCAAATTATTTTTTGTGTACTTGGTTAAAAGCAAAAAACTCTCTTTAATCAAAGAGAAGAAACTTGGTCAAAAGAAGTCTTTTTTATAATTGATGAATTGATTTTTAACATATTTTTTTAACTCCACAATTGATCTTAATGGCTCAAAAATTAATTGAGATTAATGAGCATTATATATCATAATAATAGAGATATAAAGTCTCATATCTCTCATTCATTTTGGAGGACATAAATATGAAAAAATATCAACAATCTCTTCACTTTGTTTTCCTTTATTTTGTTCATGGTTTGTTTCCATGAGAGTAAAATACAAAAAAGTGTTCGTTAGATTATGTTCTTGGGTTGTGTAAGACATAATAGTTGCAGTTGTATACGGAGGTTCGGAATGCCATGCATCCGACACATTACAAGGCCTTTACAGAATTAAGGAAAGAGATTCATCTGGCTGCTGCAAATCTCATTCCTTATTTTTGTATCAGAATAGTATATTTATTTATTTTATCGATTTATTTCATGTAATTTCTTCATAGATTATCAGTTTTCTCAATTGTAGAATTTGGGTTCTTACAATCTTAATTTTGTAAATTTTCAATTTATACTTATTGCACTAACGAAAACTGATATTTTGTGAAGTGTTTGTGTCATGAAAACAAGAACTAATGATTCATTGTTTTAAATTAGACTTACCTCTTGGGAATGTATTTGGTTTTCTTTTACTTATTTTAAATAAAATATGAGATTAATCAAAACCTGATTTCATTTCTTTGATTTCCAAAAGGAAAAAAAAATTCCAAAACAAAAAAATAAAACAAAAGAAAAAGAACAATTTTATGGTGAATTCTTTTGTTCTTGATCAAATTTCATTTTGATTTGCAAGTAAGTCACAAATTCATACGATCATGTGTTGATCAAAAGGCAAGCCATTAAAGTATTGAAGAATTGGAAAAAAAAAACACATTTTTGTGTAAAAGTTAAATGTTATCGATTTACCAGTTTTCTTCTTATTCCCAAGGTTTTTGAAATTTGAATAGCAATAAGAAAACAATAAGCCTACACCTGGTTTGGTTTCTTTGTACCGGTAAGTATATGTTTAGTATTTATCAAAAATACATACATTTGGAGGAAACATAAAAAAAGGAAAAAGAACACACACACACAAAATACTTGTTCTTCTTGTATATTGAGTACAAAAACTCATCTTGATTTTCAAATCAAAGAGAAAAGTTATTAAATCAGATTTGTCTTGACCATATTCGATTTCTTATTCAAATTAAGTGAATTCGGTTTAAATTCATTTCTTTTATTTGCTCCGGTTCAAATTAAGTGAACCCGGTTTAAATCGATTTATTTTATAACCAAGTTCAAATCCTAGTCAAATCCTAGTCAAACCGTTTCAATTTAAATTTCTCAATACCCAAAATTACTTTTGGTTATAAATGATTGTGTTTTGGTTTCACAAACCAATTATATTTAATTTACTCAACTTATTGAAAATTACCAAGTAATTTCTAAAAAATACTTGCAAGTGTGGGAATACCAAGCAACTTATAAGAACAAAAAGAAACCAAAAATCATTTTTTCTATGTGAGAAACCAATCCTGACAATGTCATTAAGCAATTGATCTCAAATAGAATTATCTCAATACATAATATTTAATTGGCTTACAACAACGTAGGATCCACTTGTTAAAGGTGTGTCATGAGATCAAATTGTAAATCATCAAAGAGGAATGGGTTGAAAGTCTATGTCTAAAGAGTTTGCTTAATGGTAATCTTACCTATGTGACTGGAGATCCCAAGACCTAGTTCCTAGGTCAATATGAAAAACAAATTCAAACCAATCTGATAAGCGCACTTATATATACTAGAACCTAGTTTATATCAAATTATTATTTGTGTACTTGATCACTACATACATTTTAACTTGGTTTAAAGTAAAAAGCTCTCTTTTGTCAAAAAGAAGAAACTTGGTCAATAGTCAAGTATCTCTATAATTGATGAATTGATTATTATAAATTTTGTAACTCAACAATTGATCTTAATGGCTCAAAAAATGATTGAGATTTTAATGAGCATTATAAACCACAACAATGAAGGTATCAAGTCTCATCCCTCTCATTCATTGCAAAATAGAGATATGATAAATATTAACAATCTCTTTACTTTGTTTTCCTTTATTTTTTTAATGGTTTGTTTCAATGAGAGAACAACATAGAAAAAGCGTTCGTTAGATTATATTATTGGGTTGTACAAGACATAATAGTTGTAGTTGTATCCTGAAATTCAGAATGCCATGCATCCGTTACACTATGTGGTGTTTATAAAATTAAGGAAAGAGATTCATCTCGCCTCTGCAAATCTTATTCTTAATTCTTGTATCGGTATAATATATTTATTTATTATAAATTTATTTAATGTAATGTTTTCATAGATTATCAACGTACTGAGAACTATCAAATAATTTCTAAAAATACTTGTAAGCATTTGCTTTTAATGGTTTGATCATGGCTTTGAGATATAATTAGAGTATTACGAGATGCTCCTTAAAACAAAGCTAATGACAAATCACCTAGTAAGTGTGAAATGGGGTCGTTTCTAAGAGAATGAAGGTCAGGCTATATTCTCCAAATTCACTCATGATTTAATTTGCCATGTTCACGGTAAAAAACAACACAATAGAGAACCTAGTTCTGTGAGAAAATAAAGATGTGTTATAGTGGTTGTCTTGCGGAAGGTTTAAGACATCATGTTCACTATCTAGTCGAGTAAATTTGATAACTATTAACAATGACGGGGTTAAGACTGCAAAATGCTACCAACTCATATACAGTGGATTTTTTCATTTGTACTCTTAAAAGTCTTTTTTCGAGTCTGCATGTGTTTATAGTCATTTCTATTCATGTGGGGGATTCTTGGAACTTAATTTGGGTTCGTGAGAATGAGAAATATATATTATATACAAGCATATATATATATATATATATATATATTATATACAAGAGAAACCAATCTTGACACTATATATATATATTATATACATATATATATATATATATTATATACAAGAGAAACCAATCTTGACACTATGGTAACCCACTTGGGTATAAGTCGGGCAATGCGTAAAATCTTGATAATAGTCAATCTTTTAAAACGATGACATAAAGTCATTAAGGAATTGATCTCAAACGGAATTATCTCAATAGATAATTATCTAATTAGATGAAAATCTAGAATCCACATGTTAAAGATGTGTCATGAGATCAAAATAAATCATCAAGAGGAATGGGTTGAAAGCCTATGACTAAAGAGCTTGCTTGATGGTAACCCTATCTATGTGATTTGAGATCCCAAGATCTACGTTCAAAGGGAAAACAAATTCAAGCAGAATCTTATAAGCGCACTGAGAGACTCATGTCTCTGCCTAGTTTCTAGGATGATTATGAGTACTTCATGTATGTGTAGAGGATAAGCATTTGCTTTTAATGGTTTGATCATGGCTTTGAGATATAATTAGAGTATTACGAGATGCTCCTTAAAACAAAGCTAATGACAAATCACCTAGTAAGTGTGAAATGGGGTCGTTTCTAAGAGAATGAAGGTCAGGCTATATTCTCCAAATTCACTCATGATTTAATTTGCCATGTTCACGGTAAAAAACAACACAATAGAGAACCTAGTTCTGTGAGAAAATAAAGATGTGTTATAGTGGTTGTCTTGCGGAAGGTTTAAGACATCATGTTCACTATCTAGTCGAGTAAATTTGATAACTATTAACAATGACGGGGTTAAGACTGCAAAATGCTACCAACTCATATACAGTGGATTTTTCATTTGTACTCTTAAAAGTCTTTTTTCGAGTCTGCATGTGTTTATAGTCATTTCTATTCATGTGGGGGATTCTTGGAACTTAATTTGGGTTCGTGAGAATGAGAAATATATATTATATACAAGCATATATATATATATATTATATACAAGAGAAACCAATCTTGACACTATATATATATATATTATATACAAGAGAAACCAATCTTGACACTATGGTAACCCACTTGGGTATAAGTCGGGCAATGCGTAAAATCTTGATAATGGTCAATCTTTTAAAACGATGACATAAAATCATTAAGGAATTGATCTCAAACGGAATTATCTCAATAGATAATTATCTAATTAGATGAAAATCTAGAATCCACATGTTAAAGATGTGTCATGAGATCAAAATAAATCATCATGAGGAATGGGTTAAAAGCCTATGACTAAAGAGCTTGCTTGATGGTAACCCTATCTATGTGATTTGAGATCCCAAGATCTACGTTCAAAGGGAAAACAAATTCAAGCAGAATCTTATAAGCGCACTGAGAGACTCATGTCTCTGCCTAGTTTCTAGGATGATTATGAGTACTTCATGTATGTGTAGAGGATAAGCATTTGCTTTTAATGGTTTGATCATGGCTTTGAGATATAATTAGAGTATTACGAGATGCTCCTTAGAACAAAGCTAATGACAAATCACCTAGTAAGTGTGAAATGGGGTCGTTTCTAAGAGAATGAAGGTCAGGCTATATTCTCCAAATTCACTCATGATTTAATTTGCCATGTTCACGGTAAAAAACAACACAATAGAGAACCTAGTTCTGTGAGAAAATAAAGATGTGTTATAGTGGTTGTCTTGCGGAAGGTTTAAGACATCATGTTCACTATCTAGTCGAGTAAATTTGATAACTATTAACAATGACGGGGTTAAGACTGCAAAATGCTACCAACTCATATACAGTAGATTTTTCATTTGTACTCTTAAAAGTCTTTTTTCGAGTCTGCATGTGTTTATAGTCATTTCTATTCATGTGGGGGATTCTTGGAACTTAATTTTGGTTCGTGAGAATGAGAAATATTTGTCTAATATTTGTTGTTTGAAATGCACAAAATGGACTAGCCTATATTGTGGAGAAGTTATAACAAGGCGAAATAATCTAACTTATATCAAATTATTATTTGTGTACTTGATTACTACATAAATTTTAACTTCATTCAAAGGAAAAAACCTCTCTTTACCCAAGGAAAAGAAACTTGGTCATAAGTCAAGTATTCTTTATAATTATGAATTTATTTTTATCAATTTTGTAACTCCATAATTGATCTTAATGGCTCAAAAATTAATTGAGATTAATGAGCACTATAGATCATAACAATAGAGATATAAAGTCTCATATATCTCATTCATTTTGGATGACATAGATATGAACAATATCAACAATCTCTTCTCTTTCTTTTTATTTTTCATGGTTTATTTCCATGAGAATACAACATAAAAAAGTGTCTCTTAAATTATGTTATTGGGTTATGCAAGACACAATAGTTGCAATTGTATCTTGGGATTCAAAACGTCATGCATTCGTCACACTACATGGTGTTTACAGAATTAAGGAAAGAGATTCATCTCGCCTATGCAAATCTCATTTCTAATTTCTTGTATTGGTATAATATATTTATTTTATTTTTGTTGATTTATTTCATGTAATTTCTTCATATATTATCAGTTTGGCCAATTGTAGAACTTGTGTTCCTACAGAGGAGTCTTCTTCATTTTCTTCAGTTTGAGTGTCCATGAGATCTCTTGACTCTTGATGTTGTTGATTTTGATCTTCTTGTGACTCGCTTCATTTCATGGAAGAGAGATCTAGATAACTTCTATTTTTTATCAATCCCATCTTTTTCCTTCATCAGATATCACATCTCGTGATACACCCTTTAGACTCACAACTATAACCAATTAAGACGCCATGTTTGGCCTTGAGATCACGTTTCTTCATTTTCTCACCGGGTATATGCACATAGTATAAAATTCCAACACTTTCAAATGTTTTACACTCGGTTTGCTTCTACTCCATTTCTCCATTGGTGTTATGTCCTCTTCAAGAGACTTGGTAGGTAGAAGAATTTGAACATAGTTTGATGTAGCCACTTCCTCAACTCATATTTTGTTTGGAAGAACTTGATCCATAAGCATTGATCGTGCTATCTCAACTAGTGATCGGTTATTTCTTTCAGAGACACCGTTTTATTGAGGAGAATAAGGTGTTGTGATTTTTCTTTGAATTCCAAACACTTGGCATAATTTGATGAACTCCTTAGATGTGAATTCGCCCCTCCGTTTGTTATAAGTTTCTTAATTCATTTACCGGATTGGTTTTCAACCAAATAATTGAACATCTTGAACATGGAAAGGACTTCACTCTTGTGTTTGATGAAATACATCCAACTCATACGTGTATAATCATCGATGAACAATATAAAATACTTGCTTCCACTCATTGATTCATTTTGCATTGGACCACACACATCCAAGTGTATCAACTCCAATTCTTCACTAGTTTTCATTTGAGACTTCTATGGGAATTTCCTTCTCGATTGCTTTCCAATTTAACAATATTCACATATCTCTTTTGTAACTTCAAACTTGGGAAGATTATCCACCATTTTCACCTTTTGCATCCTCTCCAACTTGTCAAAACCAACATGGCCCAATCACCTATGCTATAGGCTTAGATTGTTGTTGTTTCCTTCTTGTTCAAGTAATGCATTTACATCTGATTTTCTCTATCTGAATTGAAAGCTCTTGTGCTTCATTTTGATATTCAATATCCTTCTTCCTTGAGGATCATATATGAAGCAATGATTGTCTTTGAATAAAGCTTAGTATCCATTTGACACCATTACACTTACCAAATTCATTGTGAAGTCTTACACTAGAAACACATCTTTGATGATCTTCTCTCCTTGGCCATCGCCGCTTTGATTGGTATTTTTATATTCTTATCAAGAGTGATGAAATATGAAACTTCCTTGGCCATGTGGTTAGTACATCCGCTGTCAACTAACCATGTTTTATCATCGATGATTGATGTTGTTTCTTCTTCAACTGCACTAAACAACATAAGACTTTCATCCTCTGAGTCATCGCATGTCTCTTCAATACTTAGATTCGCTCTCTCGTTCTTTTGAAGTCTGCAGTTCTTTGTTAGATGTCCCGGTTTATCACACAAGAAACACTTTCTCTCCTTGTCCATATTCTTTTGTGAGGAGACTCCTTGAATTTATTTTTCTTCGACCAACAATCACTTTCATTGTGACTGTTATGTTTACAAATACCACACTATTTTTTGGTCAACTTATGATATTTATTTCTACCTTTGTTTCTTCCTTTTGACGAAGATTTTTCTCCATAGAATACTCTTTTAGTTGATTGCTCTTCTGTATTTGTACAAGCTTCTCATGAGCCCTTAATGTACCAATTAACTTTGTAACCGAGAGTGTAGTTTGATCCTTGGTTTGTTCAAGAACAGCCACGATACTATTGAATCTCTCTGGAAGTTAGATGAGACTCTTCTGCACTATATAATAGTCTAATTTCTTCTTTCCGTGAATTCAAAGTTGATTTCCCAAATCAATTAACTGTGTTGTGAAAGTATTGATGCTGTCACTTTCACTCATCTTCAAATTATCATATTCTCTTCTAAGAGATTGAAGATTAATCATTTTGACTTGAGAACTTTCCTGAAACTCCAATTTTAATGCAGTCCACGCCTCCTTTGCATTCGTAGCGATGAGCAAGGAAATATCACATCAGTAACTTCTGTTTGGAGAATTTTCAGCGCTAAAATATCCTTCATGCTCAGATCCTCTTGTTGAATTGTTTTCTCCGGTGTGGTTGTACTCAGAGTCAATCACCACTCCATTTTCAATCACCACGCCAAGGTTTCTTTTATTGATCGTAAGAACACAACAAGTATTGATGTTTCTTCTACGTAACGAAGTTGAACAGAGTAGAAAGAAAACAGAGATTGTAAAACAGAACTTTTATTAATCACAAAAGCGTTGAATCTTGACAAACGATTATGAGAGTATTTATGTGGAACGATTTAAACGAACAAACACTTGTTTGAGGTACATCTCTTGACACATCACCGTTGGATAAACGGATTCAAATACAAACCCATACAACTCTTACGAAGAGACACGAACCATGTTTGAATGGTTAACATTTGGTTGTGGTAACTAACTTAATTAAATAATTATTACTAACTATACTAACTTATACAATCATAAGAAACTCGATTATATTTGAACAGTTTTGAGGATTTTCAACCTAAAGGGATATAGTCATTCAGGGGTTTTGTTACTTGCTTTCCAGTTGCTTCACAGTTCTTAAGGCTTGAGTCTGTATTACTTTATCTTCGTTCTTCAAGTGCTTGGATTGACATCTCAATATCCTTTGTTGTTCTTTACTATTGCTTATTGTTTTTTTTTTTTTTTTGCAATCTATGTTGTGCTCTTTCTACATTTTAATACAAATTTTCTATCATTGAAAATTAATTTATTACGTGCTTTACAACTATGGTGTTATAGGTTGCTGGTATTATCCGTGTTCGAAAACACGGTCGTCTTAGCCACGAAAAAATGTTCGGTGGTTGTGAATTACCATAATTTTATGGTAATCACTCAAAAAATAATAGTTATATTAGAGCTTGCAACTGAATAATTTCACTAAATCTACAAGTTTTAAGTATAAAAGTCACGAAAATTGGAAGAAGAAAAATGATGTAAAAGATAATGTATGCGGCCTATTTTAAGAGTGTGAAGATGGAAATTCTAAAGAATATGAAAACGAATGAACAAATTGTCCTTTATTTAAAGGGAAATAAGCTACAAATTTAATAGCGCGTTCTACGAGATTCAAACTGCGGAACTGAGTAAGCTTAATCTTTACCTACGAGATCCAAAGCACGAATATACGAACATGCCATTTTTTATTTAATTATGAGTTAATTTTATTTATTTATTTTAAACATTTTGAGTGGTGATTATAGATTATGCATTTTTTTTTGTTTGGTAGATGATCTAATTAACAACTTTGATATTAGTGTTTGACTTTTTTTTTATTACAGGTAGGAAGATAGATTAAAAAGAAAATTTAAAGTGATTGATTATGTATTGTTGGTAAAGAAAAAAATTCACAAAATTCATTATTTCACGAACTGTTTTAAGAGTTAAAGGTTTAGTATTTTGTATAAAAGTATAAATTTATCATTTCTAAAAGATTACAAAATACCACTCAAAAATGATTTATAAAAGAAAATTCTTGTTGTTTTAGAATCATTAGCTTGGATAGTAGGTAAACATGATTGAGTTTTGAGTTTTATCGTTGTAAATTGGACTTCACCATGTTCTAAATCTATAGCTTGTTTATCGCAAAAAGGTTAAAAGTCAGAAACATAATTTGGATTAAACATGAAGCAGTGGATGAAATAATTAAGATTATATATGACACTTGACCTGACAACTAACCACATTAGTATCTAAGTAATTTTCTATATAAACTCTCATACAGAAGACCACCAAAGAACACAAATTAAAAGTTTCCATTATTCTTGTTGTTACTTGTTGATACCAAAAATGGCTATCTCAAATCTCGTCGCCACAAGCAATGTTCTCTCCTCTTTCTCTGCCAAACCAAACCACTACTTAGCTTATCCACAGACAACTCTTAGAGTTCAAACTAGTTCATGTCGTTATCGTGAAACGTCGTTGAAAGCTGCTACGACGTTAGTAATGATGCCTGAGGAAGAAAGAAGTAGTGACTTTGATGGAATTGGAATACTTCGTTTCTTAAAAGGGAACAACTATTTGGTTACTGGTGCAACAGGGTTTCTTGCTAAAGGTTAGAAGAAGAAAAAACCCTAACCTAGAGTTTTTTTCTTATCCAAGTAAACTGATTTTTTGTTTTGTTTTGTTGCAGCGTTGATTGAAAAGTTGTTGAGAGCAAGTCCCAATGTTGGGAAGATCTTTGTTCTGATGAGATCTGAGGATCAAGAATCAGCCAGCAAGAGACTATACGACGAGGTTCTGTTTCAAACATTTCCATTTTTTTCTTCTTCATTTTCTTCATTTTCTTTATTTTTGTATCTGTTTTGTTCCCAACAGATCATAAGCTCGGATTTGTTCCAACTTCTGAAGCAAATGCATGGGAGTTCTTATGAAACCTTCATGAAAAACAAGTTGATTCCAGTATTTGGAGACATTGGACAATATAATCTCGGGATCGAATTTACAATTGCAGACATGATTAGTAAAGAGATTCATGTCATTATCAGTTGTGCTGGTCGTACAACATTCCACGACAGGTTTCTTCTTCCTCTCTGTCTTCTTTAACTAACTGTAATAACAAACTTTGCTTCTAATCCAAATAAACGAAAACAGATATGACTGCCATAAGTGTCAATGTTCTTGGACCTGGTAGGCTCTTGAGCTTCGGAAAGAAATGCAAGAATCTGAAACTATTCCTCCATTATTCCACTGGTATAAAATTCTATACAAGTTTCTTTTTTAGAGAGGAAATTGTTCCTTCATTAATTTCAAAAACTACTTTGTTTCTCATATTTAGCTTATGCGAGTGGTCAGAAAGAAGGAACAATACTAGAAACTCCTCTCTGCATTGGAGAAAACATAACTTCTGAGTTGAACATTAAATCTGAGCTTAAATTAGCTTTAGAAACTGTAAGAAAGTTCCCTGGTAGTGAAGGAAACAATAAACTAAAAGAACTTGGTCTTGAAAGGTGAGTAGGACAAACTAGAACAGTTAGCTTTCTGTACTTTCTTATGTATCGCAAATCTGAACTATATGTTTTATTTTATCTTATGAAAAAATCAGAGCTCAGCATTATGGTTGGGAGAATACTTACAAATTCACAAAAGCCATGGGTGAGTCTGTCATTCACAGCAACAGAGGAGATTTGCCTGTAGTAATCATAAGGCCTAGTATTATTGAAAGCTCTTACAAAGAACCTTTCCCTGGCTGGATCCAAGGAATAAGGTAACAAAACCTAAACTGTTTCCAAAACAAGGAACTGCTAGAGATTAGCTTGTGGTTTTAAGTGAAAACTTCCCATTTGGTTTAAAATAATAACAGAATGCTTGATCCAGTCATCATGGCCTACGGAAAAGGCCAGATTTCTGCCCTCTGGGTAGATTCTCAATCCTTAATGTACATTATACCTGTTGATATGGTTGTTAACACGACAATAGCAGCCATGGCAAAGCATGGTTCTGGGGTCCCAGAGCTCAAAGTTTACAATGTCACTTCATCATCTCATGTGAATCCCCTGCGATTTGGCCAGTTGATGGACTTTTGTTACCAACATCTGTGTGACTCTCCATTGACAGACACAAAGATAGATATAGAGCGTATGAAATTCCACAGGTCCTTAGAAACTTTCACATCTTCTGTTTCCAACATAATAACAAAACAGAAAGGAGAGCCACATGCCACATTGTGCATGAAGGAAAAGAGAAAGCTAAACTATTTTGAGTCCCTGGCAAGATTATATGAGCCTTACACATTCTATAAAGCTCGGTAAATAACCAACTTGGCCTTTTTGCATTGATTAAAACATAAAGCTATCAGATTACTGACACATATGCCAATACCAGGTCTGACGACACCAATACAATAAGTCTGATACAAGAGCTGTCAATGGAAGAGAAAAAGATGTTTGACTTCGATTTCAGAGGCATTGACTGGGAGCATTATATTGTTAATGTTCATTTTCCAGGTCTCAAAAGGCAATTCTTTCAGAGATAATCCTGTTAATCAAAGGGAGTGATTTAAGATATATGAAGGATGATAGGACTAATTCACTAGCTGTAATCATGCAACATAATAAGAAATGTTTAGTAATGTGTTCAGTAAGCTCTTGCAAGAGCAGTTTAATTTATATAAGAGTCAGTTCTTTTGTTTTGGGAGGGAAATCTTGTATTCTCTTTGCTTCACTCTGTCTCATTCAAAAAGTTAAGATATTAGGTATTACTTTGCAAGTTCTTTGCATTTCCTTATCTTCTCGGAAAATCTGCCGTCATCGGAAGAGTAGCTGATGTTGCATCAGAGTCTATCAGAGGCTCTAAGATTTGGTTATCGGAAACTTCGATGGTCTCTGCTTCCCTCAGCCCTGGTTCCACTGTATCCGTAATACTAAAGCTCTTCTGCTTTGAACTCTTCTTAACTGGCTGCAAATTTTTGTGCTTCTTAAGCTTTGTAATATTGAATTGGAATTTCAACATAATTGAATTTTAATTATAGGTATCATTGGCTTCACCGGAAAGTAATTTTCGCACAAATTCCCACTCAGCACGATAAAAGCGGAGTTGAATGTGAGAATATTATTGACGATGAACGAGGGAACTATTTTGTGCTTGCCACCGTTTCCTCATCTTCAAAGGTAAGATGGTTCTGATTCGAATCGCACTTAACCTTCTGGATTATTGTTTTTTTCTTAGTTGGAAGAAAGATTTTAAAGCGCTTTCATTTTTTCCACATTTTGCAGGTTTTGAAGGATGCTGTTCGTATGTCAGTGAATCTATGCTATGGGCTTGGTTGTCCTGTTTCGGGCAGGACTGTTTTTGTTTATCCTGTAAGCCGACCTTCTTTAAGTGATCAATGCAATCGAAATGGTAAATCGTACAACAATGATGCTAACCATCTTTCGGTACTTGCCTGCCAAGAGTTTTGTTTGGAGTTGACTCCCGTCAAGAATATGTTACAAACTAAAACTGATTTTCTCTGTAAAGAGAAGCTTGCTCTTGAAAGTTATCATGAGCAGAACGTAAATGGGAATTCAACCCCTAAGACGCCATTAAACTTGCAAAAGCTTAGTTCTACTCGTCCCAAATCTCCGGCTTCATCAATCCTAGAAGATCCCGGTTTTAGTACTAAGCATCGGTTTCCATCTGAAAGTTCGATTGATCTACGGGAGGTGTTGAGCAATGAAAGTTCGAAAAAACTTATGCAGATTTGTGCAAGTTCGTGGCTTTACCCTTGTAGCCTGCTATATGGGAATTTTGTCGCTGTACCCATTCTCTCAGAAAACTGTATATTCTGTGTCAGAAGGGCGGATAAAAGGTCATCTGACATGTCCAATAGAAATCAAGCTATTATGATAAATCAAGAAACTAAAGTGTACCTCCATCATACACTGGACTTAGCATCTGATATTCAAGACAGAAGGCAAGGTCTGCAGTTTGATGAAGACAACGAAAGAGAAACTGTGGGAAGTGAAATCTCAAAGTTAGGTGGTCTGTCTAAAGAATATACAATTTTACGGGACATATTTGTTTCCTCATCCACGAAAAAGTCATTAACTAGGTAGGTATTGGTATTGTTTGAGCTGTCTGACGTTTACATCACCACTGCACATATTATAGGTATCTTTATGTAGCAAAATGCATGCTCTACTTGAAATCTACGAGTAAATCTGCGTGGAAAGTAAAAGAAACCTTATGTGGTCAATCTAAGTTTTCCTTCTCGTGGTCATTTATCTGTTTGTTTGTTTTATACACTTTGTCCTGATAAAACACGTTGGGTTCTGCTAGTATGTTTGATTTACTATGCATAAGAGCAAGGTGATGTAGCAAGGTTTATTTCACGTGGTTCGCTTTTGTGAATATACTACCTTATATACTTACTTTTAATTATTTGTATGTTTAATATTGGCATGATCGTTTTTAGTCTTGGTTTGCGACCTACAAAGGGAGTGATTATTCATGGACCTCCAGGCACAGGAAAGACATCTTTGGCATGGTCCTTTGCCTGTAATACAGGTGTCAACTTTTTTTCTGTGAATGGATCTGAGATTATAAGACAGCATTTGGGCGAAAGTGAGGAGGCTCTAGATGATGTTTTCAGATCTGCTAGCAATGCTGCACCTGCTGTGGTTAGAGTTTTGTACTATACTCTTTATTATATTTCTGACTTTATTGAGATCTTCTGATATTAGCTTGTCACCCCATCAATTTATATCTTATCTTACCAAGTTAGCTTTTGGTGTACTTTTGTTTCTTGTAAAGGTGTTTATTGATGACTTGGATGCCATTGCTCTTGCACGGAAAGAAGGAGGTGAAGAATTGTCTCAGAGGATGGTTGCTACATTACTGAATTTAATGGATGGGATAAGTAGGAGTGATGGCGTTGTTGTAATTGCGGCAACTAATAGGCCTGATAGCATTGAGCCCGCCCTTAGACGGCCGCGAAGACTTGACAGGGAAATTGAAATTGGTAAGATGGAAAGACCTTTTAAAATATAGACCATCCTCGGTATAGTTCAGATTCTTACTCCCTAATATGTGTTCAATTATTTTCTTAATAATATAGGTGTACCATCTTCTGCACAGCGGTCCGATATACTTCACGTAATTCTCCGTGGGATGCGGCATGCACTTTCAGACACCCAGGTTGAACAGCTTGCTATGTCAACACATGGTTTTGTTAGTGCAGATCTGGCTGCACTGTGTTGTGATGCAGCTTTTGTGTGCTTAAGGCGGTATCTTGATCAAAGACCTTCTACCAATTTGCCTTACGAAGAAGCACCTTTTGGTGTATTTGACTGTAAAGGTTCTGAGTCCTTCACAAATATGACAGAAATATCATCTGATACTTTGGGTTCTGCATCATCATGTATCACAATTTCACCCACGACTTCAGGGGCTCAGCATTTTATAACGTTATAGAACTGATGATTTTTATTGATGAATAGCTTTACATTATATAGATAGAAGAAGCTTTAGGTTAACCTAATTACAAGAGAATGACTAACGTATCCTTTCTATATATACATATTCTATACGCCCCCTTAAAATGGAGTAACCCGAGTTACACCAATCTTGTCATTTATCTATAAAAACCTCGTTCTTGGTAACAGTTTTGTGAGTGAATCCGCTAGTTGATCTTTAGATGATACATGAATGACCCGAAGTAGACCAGTTTGTATGAGTTCTCTTATGAAGTGATAGTCTAAAGCCAGATGCTTCATCAGCGAGTGAAATACCGGGTTTGCACATAAGTAAGTCGTGCCAACGTTGTCACAATAGATTACCCGTGATGATGATAATTGTCTGCCAAGTTCATTGAGTAGAGAACTTACCCAGCGAACTTCGGATGCGGTTGCGGAAACAGCCCGATACTCTGCTTCCGTTGATGCGCGTGCTACACCTCGTTGTTTCTTCGATGTCCATGATATCGGTGTAGTACCCATGTATAGAATGTAGCCATTTGTTGAGAGAAAGTCATCAATATCACCTGCCCAATCGGCGTCGGAAAACGCATGTAACACGGATGGAGAGTTCCATCGAATCGTTATACCAGTGGATAATGTACCCGCGAGATATCGAAGAACTCTCTTCGCAGCTTGCTAATGTAGATCTGTTGGCGCATGCATAAACTGCGAAAGCTTGTTGACGCAATATGCAATATCGGGTCGAGTGAATGCGAGATATTGCAAACTCCCTACTACCATGCGATATTATTTAGGATCGGTGAGAGAATTACAAGAATGAAGCGATAGCTTAGGTGACGAGGACATGGGAGTAGCAACCGTCTTGGACTCGAGCATCTTGGTCTTCTCTAACAAGTCAAGTATATATTTCCGTTGCATCAAGTGAAGACCATGTGGTGTATTTATGACCTCGACTCCAAGAAAATAAGTCAACTCTGCTGGTGTTTTTAGTGAGAATTTTGTAGAGAGATCATCGATGAAACCACTCACTAATGTTGGTGTGCTGCCCGAGCTCGGGGGCGTGTGTGTGATGGGCTTTACGAGTGGTGGCGAATGAAGCAGAATTGTTGTGAACGGTGCTGATGGAGTGGAAGGTGTGGCGTCAGAAGCTTGGGTATTTGGCGCTTGTTTTACCGCAAAAGGATAGTGAGTCTCGACCAACTGGACATGTCGAGATGTATATACACGTCCGGTTGGAATGTGGAGACAAAGATACGCACTTTAAGTGAGTGAGTATCCAACGAATACACATTTGAGAGACCGATCTTGAAGTTTGTTTGTTGTATAAAGCCTTAACCATGGGAAGCAAAGTGAGCCAAAGATACGCAACTTGTGGTAGTTCGGACTTTGTTGAAAGAGACGTTGGTATGGAGATTGGTTATTCGTTGTGGCGGAGGGAAGACGGTTGATGCAAGCAGGCCCCCGTTCAGAGATCTTTCACCTGAAAAGAAGCGGGGAAAAATTCCACCGACACTTGATTAGCATTGTGATAACAAGGCTTTTGCGTGTTTCTCAAATAACCTATTGTTATGTAATCAATTGCAATACAGTATGGTGTCAATCTACTGGGTGAGTAACTAGCAATCGGGATGCAATCTACTTATCATAATCTAAGCCATATTCGATTTTAGTGAGCAGTGATCTAATCTAGGTGCGAATGAAATCAGATTTCAATTGATCAGAAAGAAATATGCATTAATGACACTTAAATTAAAGAGATCTAAGACCTTAATCAAACATAAACAAATCTGGAAATCCCTAAGTTTTCCCCTGATCTCACCCTCTCCTCAAGAATTCATGAAGTAGAACTTAAACTTAGAATCAAAAATCAATTGCATAAACTTAAAGATAAAAGAGAAATCGCAATTTGCTTTTAGAGGATCGAAAATTGCTGGAAAAATATGATCTATTAAAAGTGGAAATTTGAGTACAATTTATAGATCAACAAAGATCTTAAGTCTTAAAGAAAAATAGAAAATTACTTAAAAAGGAAAAAGGAAAATTGCTTAAAGAGAAGAAAAGAAAATTTCCTAGAAAAAGAAATGGAAAATTCCTTGAAAAGAAAAATGGAAAAAGGCTAAAACATTATTGGGCTTGCATAAATGGGTATTAATGGGCCTTTTTCACAAAGAAGCCCAAAAAGTAAACTCTGGCGAATAAGTCAGCATTCCGGTGTGAAGAACCACTCAACCAAGTGATGGTCGAGTGTCATGCTCGAGTGTCATAGCTGAATGCCAAATCTTCTAGATCACATCCTGAACTTCAACTTTAGGCCAGCCGATTCCCCATTGGTTTTCTTGTAATCCGAAATACTCCATGATAATCTCCAAAAAGTGCCTAAAAATACATTGTATGCAATGTATGCAATGTTCAACACTAAATATGCAAATTATGCCTAAAAGAACCCAAAACAATGATAATAATGCAAGTATGAATGCAAAACATGTTAAATAAAGCCCCTAAAACGTGGTAAAATGTAGACACATCAACTCCTCCAAACTTAGTTTTTGCTTGCCCTCAAGCAAATATGTATAGAGCTAAGAAGGAAGAGAGGTTGGTGACAATGGGAACATCTTACTTCAAACAAACAACTTATCAAGCTGAAAACCATAATCCACAAGTGAACTCTCATTCCTTTGTAAGAACCACAATCTACTTTCATCAAGGCTTAGCATAAAAACCGAGTACTCCCTAATACTTAGTTGGACTCTAAGAAACTCAGATTTGAAACCTATTTCTTTAAGTGCAGACCGCAAGAGGGGCTATCGATCAAATACCTTGGGATTCAACTTCCTCAAATTCAGCTAGACACTATGAATTAAGCATTTTCGATCACGTCTTATTTCCAACTCCTACCTTTGCTCAAATTCGTACTTATTTGCTTCAGCTTTATCAATGAGACACAAAAAAGTACGGGTTTAAGCACAGTCCCGGTTCACCTTAGGCATCAATGTATTAGCTTTATCAATGGGATGCAAAAAAGTACGGGTTTACGCACAGTTCCGGTCCATCTTAGGCAACATCGGAGTTGTTTTATCGATGAACACAAGAAGGTACGGGTTTACGCACAGTCTCCGTTCATCTTAGACCATATCATTTGAGCTGAGTTGTAAGAAGGATGATTTTATATTCCTCTTATGCTTTTCTTTTTACTTAACTAGTTGAACCTAACGAAGGATCTTATGCAATGTATCTCAAGCCCCTAATTTGGTAAAAATGGAATTCGATTATGAGGCAACAAATCTGGTTCTTTTTGAGACACAACATAAGTATCGGTTTCAAAGGTCAATGATCTACCAATCAGTGTTCAAGTGGGAAAAAACGCAAGTCTAAAAGTTCACTATGGTTACTAGTCAATCAACCTAGCAAGTCTGTCTATCATTAGCAAGATGATTCCCAAAACTCTAGACTCGATCCTATATGAATGTAATGCAGCTACATGAACACTCTGTTTTTTACTGATGGTTTTTTGATTTTTTTTAAAAAATTTTATGGGTTTTCTATGCCTTAGATGATATGCAATCGAAAGAATATGCTAACTGAAAATATTTTTGGTTTTTCTATGCCTTAGATGTAATGCGAGTGATGAAATGCAAAAAATAAAAACTAAGATTCACATAAAACAAAGTCAAATGTCCTCTAGAACCCTCCCCCAAACTTAAATCACTCAGTCCCTTGTGTGTATAAAATTCCGAAAGAGGATCCTAGACCAGCAAGTCAAGAGAAAATATGCAATGGTATAAACAATGAAGGGAAGGAATTTGGTACCTTTCAGTTGTTCCAGTAGCCGGTGACTTGGTTACGCATGATTTCCTAGTAACGAGCATTACTCCTCTGACGCTTGAGCTCAGCCTCCTCGAGTGTTCTGGTCGAGTGTCGTGATTGATGCTCGACCTCATGTTGCTCGAGTGTCTGGCTCGAGCTTGCACCTGCTATGTCGGATGGTCTCCTGTATAGGAACACTGAGGTGTTCGATGAGGAGTGCCTACCCGGTGTTGGTTGCTGCTGCCGCTCATAATCCATGGATACAGAAGCGCGCCTTGGGCGGATTGGCTGTGATGGCGGACCGTTGTTCCTTTCCAAAACAGCTACTCTTCTGCTCAGCTCTGCATTCTCTCGCCTTCTAGCCTCGTCATTAGCAGTCAGCTTTTTGACTTTCTTCATGAGCCATTTGTTCATCTTTTGCAACAAGCCAATGTGCTTGTGTGCTTCCTTAATCGGGGCTCCTTGATGTGGTGGCATAGCGTACTCTTCGAAATAGTATGCCTCGGGGTCTACCTCGTCACTGTCTGTCGGAGATGAGTGTGGTGGTGGACCATTTGGATCATATAAAACCTCTAGAGGTGGGTTAAAATCTGTGTTCTGCCCCATCCGTATTGACGTATATTCCCTGTTGGGCAGAAGCAGCAAAGCGTTTGGCCTTAATAAGTGATGGAAAGAGTATATAGGCTTACCTTGCACTTCTGCAGCGGATAGGAATTGACTCCTCCTTAGATGATTCAAGTTTATAAATCGAGGATCTGCCCATTCTCTATCATCGATTGACACTCCACATCTTTCCAGAATGCAAGTGACGAGTCCTCTAATGGTTATCTTACTGTCACGTCTGCCAGTCTTGTTGTCTCTTGCCCAATCGCGGTAAGTGACAACCTGATTCGCGAATTAGATGGTAAGGCCTGCTTCGTTTCTATCTCCGAGGATCGGGGATCTGTCACTCTTTGTCCCGACTATGTCTTTTAGTGTAGTCACCAACATTTCCATCTCCCGAAGATTGATAGTGCCTGTAGTAAAACGTGAGAAGAAAGTATTTGCAAGGATCATGCGAAAATACCTCAAAGTTGGGTTTCGGATCAGAGACCCCTTCGATCGAGCTGACGAGAATCTGCTCCTTGTTGAGGCTATGGAGCGCCATAGATCGTCGATCTCGGTTCTGTCAAAGTCGGGTCCATAGTTCTCGGATTCGACTCTAGGAAACTGAAACAGGTCCCGGAGTGCTCTGAAAGTCATGCGATAGTCTCGCTCCCTTACTGCGAAGAAGATATACCCGCCACCTTGTGTTTCTTGAAGATCCACGTCCCTAATTATGCCGATTGCGGTCAACGCCTCTTTGCATGGGTAGTGGGTTCCTATGAAGTCCATTCTTCGCAGATCGTTGAGTGCTCTTGCTGTGTTGTGCTGGTTCTTCATCTCCTTCTCCTTCATTCCTGCTCGAATGATCTCCCTTGCTTCCTCAGCTTCTTTCTCGCCATATCCCGATTTCCGGAGTATTTCGAGATCAGCTTCTAGATCCTCCTCTGCGCCTTCTTCGTTTCCCATCTCCGGATCATCTTCGTCCATGTACTCTCTTTCCTCTTCCGACTCATTCTCAGATTTTGTTACTAATCTCCTTTTCTCCCTTTTGTCAGGTTTTAATCCGCCCATAGAAGACTCTCCTTTATGAGGATTGCTTATGTTCTGAGCATCGTTCTTGGCTTTACGTCGGAGGAGACTAGCATGGTTGGCTTTGCGATCAGACATGGAGTTCGTTTGTCGGAAAAGAGAAAGAAATTGAGGCACTCGATCTTGACACTCGAGTAGCTGTTGGTCGAGTGTCGTGAAGATGCTGAGAAAAGAGTGTCGATCTTCCTTAAAGAAATTTTTGCAAAGAGAGTAAACTAGAAAGAGTTTTTAGTGAGAGAATGTGTTTAAGTGTGAATGAGAAGGAGAGGGTCCTCCTCTTTTTATAGAGGATGAGAGATAAGGGGGAATCTTATTTAAATTTGAAATTTAAAAGGGGGTTAAATCAAATCTTTTAAATTAAATGTGAAAGATAATGTATTAAAGAGAGATTTGACCCGTTTTTCCCAGTAAATGTCTCCCCCTTTTCAGCTTTTGGCAGTTATAGGTGTGTAGGCATCGCAATAGGCGTGAAGGCGGGACACTCGAGCATGACACTCGAGCAGGCTTGGTCGAGTGTCAGTCTGCCAAACGACAGCTGACACTCGAGTGGGACACTCGACCAGGCGTGGTCGAGTGTTGTCCCATCATGTTGGTTCCGGTCCCACCTGTCCTATCTTGGGCCCCACTTCCTGCAAAACTCTCAAAATTCCTTCCAAGTGTATGTAAAACGAAATATATGCAATTTTAAAGATGAAAACTATGAAAGAAATTAAACTAGATGAATGCGAATGCGAAAATTAAATGTATTTACAGAGGATATCTTTGGGATTGCCTCCCAACTATGCTTGTTTATAGTCTTGAGCTTGACTTCCTTATATTCATTGGAGATGAGGAGTCATCGAGAAGAACCAAAGTTCCCTCGGGAATCGTGCAGTCAGCCAAGTATGGCTTAACTCTATGACCATTTACTGTAAATCCTTCTCCTTTGTTGTTGGCCAAAGTGACTGCTCCATATGGTAGAACTTTTAGTACCGTAAACGGACCAGACCACTTGGATCGGAGTTTTCCGGGAAACAGCTTGAGTCTAGAGTTGAAGAGGAGCACTTGATCACCCGTTTTTGGTTGAATCTTCCTGTCATGGGCTGCCTTGGTGCAATCCTTGTATGCTTTAGAGCTATCATACGCCCCAAGTCTGATCTCTTCTAATTCATGCAGATCCATCTGTCTCTTTTCTTGGGCTGTTTTGAAATCGAAATTCAGAAGCTTGGTTGCCCAAATCGATTTGTACTCTAGTTTTACCGACAAATGGCAAGATTTTCCATAAAGCAGCTGAAAAGGTGTTCTCCCAATCGGTGTCTTGAAGGTAGTTCGATAAGCCCAAATTGATCTTCTAGTTTAGCGGCCCAATCTCGCCTTGATAGCCCAACTGTTTTCATCAGAATAGACTTGATCTGTCTATTACATACCTCAACTTGCCCACTGGTTTGGGGATGATAAGGAGTCGCAACCTTGTGTTTCACCCCATGTTTTCTAAGCAGGTTTTCGAAGATTTTGTTGACGAAGTGAGATCCTCCATCACTGATCACGACTCTTGGTACTCCAAACCTGGGAAAGATGATGTGTTTGAACACCTTCAGTACCACTTTTGCATCGTTTGTAGGAGATGAAATGGCTTCCACCCATTTGGAAACATAATCCACAGCAAGCAGAATGTAACTGTTCCCTAAAGATGGTGGTTTAAAAGGTCCCATGAAATTGATTCCCCAGCAGTCAAACACTTCTATTTTCAAGATAGGATTCTGAGGCATTTCATTCCTTCTACTTATACCGCCCGTTCTTTGACAATAATCGCACCTGGATATGAACTTTTGGCAGTCCCTAAAGATCGATGGCCACCACAATCCAGATTGAAGAATCTTTTGTGCTGTTTTGAATGCAGCAAAGTGTCCTCCATATGTGGATTCATGGCAGTGTTCTCATATTCCATCAGACCCTTGCTTGTAGAGAAAGGGTTCATCCCAGAAGTATTGCTTCACATCTCGAAAGAATTTATTTTTCTGGTGATAGTTCAGAGTCTTAGGCAGTTCCCCTGCTACCAAAAAGTTAACCAGATCGGCATACCACAACAAACAAGTCCCTACAAGCTTCAAACCAATCGAAAAACATCTTTCCTGACTGTGAGTTTGACACTCGACCAAAGGTTGGTCGAGTGTCATGGTCGAGTGTCTGATAGTGAAACTCAACAAGTGTTCTTCGGGCATGTCATCGTCTATAGCAAGGGGTCCTTTCACCATCATTCGGGAGAGATGGTCTGCGACACCGTTTTCTATCCCGGGCTTGTCAACTATCTCCATGTCAAATTATGGCAGCAGAAAAGTCCACCTAAGTAGTCTAGGTTTGGCATCCTTCTTTTTCATTAAGTACCTTAGAGCTGCATGATCTGTATGCACAATAACTTTCGATCCAACCAAGTAAGATCTAAACTTCTCAAAGGCGAACACTACTGCAAGTAACTCCTTTTCTGTCGTGGCATACTTCACCTGGGCCTCATCTAGTGTTCTGCTAGCATAGTAAATCACATTGAGCTTCTTATCCTTCTTTTGTCCCAGAACCGCTCCAACAGCGTAATCACTAGCATCACACATTATCTCGAAAGGGAGAGTCTAATCAAGAGCTTGGACAATAGGGGCTGTGACTAAGGCTTCCTTAAGTTCCAGAAAGGCCTTGAGACAGTCTTCATCAAAAATGAAGTCCGTCTCTTTACAGAGGATACGAGTTAGAGGCCTAGCAGTCTTAGAAAAATCCTCAATGAAACACCTATAAAACTGTGCATGGCCCAAGAAACTCCTAATGTCTTTCACTGTTTTGGGAGGCTGCAGTTGCACCATGACTTCTATTTTAGCTTTATCAACCTCAATACCCTTTTCTGATATCTTATGACCCAAAACAATGCCTTCCTTCACCATGAAGTGACACTTTTCCCAATTAAGCACAAGGTCTGTCTCAACGCACCTATATAGAACCCTGCACAAATTTGACAAACAGGAGGAGAAGGAGGAGCCATAGACAGAGAAATCGTCCATAAATACCTCAACCATCTCCTCAATCAGATCTGAAAATATCGAAGTCATGCAACGTTGAAAAGTAGTAGGTGCATTACAAAGACCAAACGGCATTCTCCTATATGCAAATGTGCCATAAGGGCAAGTAAAGGTTGTTTTTTCCCGATCATTTGGATGTATAAGGATCTGGAAAGATCCACTATATCCATCAAGGAAATAGTAGTATGAGTGATTAGCTAACCTTTCTAACATTTGATCAATGAAGGGTAAGAGCTAATGATCCTTTCTAGATGCAGAGTTCAATTAAAATCAATGCACATTCTATGTCCTGTAACAGTTCTAGTTGGGATCAAATCATCATTCTCATTCCTAACAACAGTGACTCCTCCCTTTTTGGGCACACAGTGCACATGAGAAACCCATCTGCTATCCGAAATGGGATAAATGATATCAGCATCTAGTAATTTTAAAATTTCTTTCTTAACAACCTCTTTTAAATTCGGATTTAATCTCCTTTGAGGTTCCCTCCTAGAGTAGGATTCATTTTCGAGGTGAATTCTATGTGTGCATAAGTCAGGAAAAATTCCTTTAATATCAGACAATGAATATCCTAAAGCTTTCCTAAACCGTTTCAACTCAGCAAGCAACATACCTAACTCATCATCAGTTAATGCATCATTTACTATCACATGATATGTTGAGTTAGTTCCAAGAATTGCGTACCTGAGCCCGGAAGGGAGCGGTTTAAGGTCCACTTTTGGCGAATTAAGCTCTGACCAATCGTCTGGATCGACTGCGGGTTGACACTCGACCTTGGTGTGGTCGAGTGTAGTGCTCGAGTGTAGGTGTTCTGAGGCTGGATTGGGATACTCGAGCTCAGCTCTGTCGAGTGTCATGGTCGAGTGTGTGGCTTTAAGAGTTTATTCCTTTAAAGGCTTGCACGAATCCAGCATTCTCTTGTAAACATCTGTCTCTTTGTGCACGTACCCATCACAACCATCTTTTGTTAAAGTAGTACCAAGGTGATCTTCTTCCATTAACTCCTCGAACAGATCCTCTGAAAGATCGTCTATCTCTTGAACTACAGAAAGTTGTCCTTCAATAGTCGGTTTCCTCATCACATCGCTGATGTTGAAGGTCATCTTGAAATCCTTCCCCAAATTAAGTTCAATTTCTCCATTGGGTACATTAATAACAGCTCCTGCAGTGGCCAAGAAGGGCCTTCCGAACAACAAGGGGTTTTTAGGTTCTTCTTCCATGTCAAGAACAACGAAATCTGTTGGGATTTCTACTCCTCCAACGTGAACCGGTAGGTCTTCTAGAATACCATGTGGAATTCTATCCGATCGATCAGCTAATACAAAGGATATCTTGCAGGTTTTGTACTTGTCAAATCCTAAACGTTTGGCAACTGTTAGTGGCATCAAGCTGATTGATGCTCCTAAATCACATAAGCAGCTTCTGAATGTGAGATGTCCTAAGGAGCATGGAATTGTGAATGTTCATGGATCATCGAGCTTCTTGGGTACAACTTTCTTTTGTATAATGGCACTAACCTCGTGTGTTAGCACAACCATCCCTTCAACTTCTTGTGTTCTGTCTTTGACTGCATCCTTCAAAAACTTCTGGTAAGGAGGCATCAGCATGAAAGCATCCAGAATCGGTATCTTCACCTCAGCATCCTTCATCTGTTTTTCAAAGAGAGCCTTGTATTTGTCTGCAACGTCCTTCTTGAATATTTGTGGGAAAGGAAGCTGGGGTTTGAAGGGCGGTGGAGCGAACGATTTTGGGTCTTTCTGCAAGTCAGTCGGTTTTCTGGGCTCAGGAGGCGACACTCGACCAGAGGTTGGTCGAGTGTCATGGTCGAGTGTCAAAGGTTTCGGAGGTTTCGGCGGTTTCGTGCTGATTTCTGTTTGTTCTTCAACCAAATCATCCTCCCCTTCCTGAATGGCACTGTCCTCAGTGGCGTCTGTCTCCTCAGCACAGATTAGTATTTCACGGCCACTACGGAGTGTAATGGCGTTGGCGTGATACTCCTTAGGGTTCTGAACAACTTTTCCTGGTAGTTGTCAAGTTGGTTTCACGGCTGATGAGGATCCTTGCTAATTCTCGACATACTTGAGGCGGGCATTAAGAGTTTCAAACTTGCAGTTGAGGTCATTATGGGAAGTATCTATCTTAGTATGTACCTCAGCAAATTTCCTTGTTATTTCAGATGCAGTGGCTGTCTGTCCTTTCAGTATTTGTTGTAATATGTCCATGACCTCAGGTGTTTGTTGGGGTTGGGTTGTGTTGTTTGATTCATAACCAGGTGGTACAGTGTGTTGGTGGTGATGAGTTTGCTGGTATTGTTGTTTTGGGATAAAGGGTTTGGGTTGTGGTTTGGGTGGGTATACTTGATCTTGAGGGTTCGCCACGTTGGTGTTTCTGTAGGAAAGGTTGGGGTTGGGTTTGTAGTTGTTGTAAGGCCTGTAGTTGTTACCTTGATTCTGCACAAAACTGACAACCTCTACCTGATCTTCGTCTTCTCCAACCTCTTGTGAGTCACTCACATGGTGCACCTGCTTTTGGTGAACTGAGAGCAACCTATCGAGCTTGTCTTGTATGGCTTTGAGCTCCTTTCTACTAACCATGTCAGGATCGGTTGTACCTCTAGGAGTTCAATCATAGTCTTCACTGTATTGGCCATCTGCTTGTGCTAAATTTTTGACCAGTTCCCATCCATCATCTACGTCCTTGTTCAGAAAGTTTTCGTTGCTTGCTGTATCTAGTAACATTCGGATTTTGGGGAGAACTCCTCTGTAGAGAGTGCTAAGAAGTGACTCAGTAGTAAACCCTTGATGAGGACACTGGGATTGGTACATCTTGAATCGTTCACATGCCTCAAAGAATGTCTCATAATGGTTTTGCTTGAAACTGGAGATAGAATTGCGAAGTTTTGCGGTTCTGGAGTTTGAGAAGAATTTACCAAGAAACGCTTGTTTGTAGGCGTCCCGGGATGTAATAGACCCTTGGGGCAAGTGTTTCTCCCACAAGTGTGCTTTGTCTCCAAGAGAGAAAGGAAACAATCTCAGTTTTAAAACATCTTCACTAACCCCATTAATCTTTGTCAAAGTGGTTAGTCTCTCGAACTCGTCTAGATGATCCAGAGGATCCTCGGAAGTCAAACCATGAAACTAGCTGTTCTGTACCATGGAGATCATACCACTTTTAATTTCGAAGTTGTTGTTGGCAATAGATGGTGGAACAATTCCATGGCGTTGTGTGTGAATACTGGGAGCATCACCAGCTCCAATGTGTCTTATGCGCCTAGGACGAAGTCCTAGGTCAGTAGCTTGTACGTGGTCCTCCATGTCTACCTGATCTGGAAACTCCTCGTTCAATCTGTTCTGATGTTCCCGCAAGTGTTCACGAGGCAAACAGTCTATGTTGTCGGAGTATGGAATGAGATCTTCACAACCACGGGATCTGATATTCATGCAGATGTGTTTCTGTCAGTGAAAAACGACACTCGACCAAAGGTGATCGAGTGTAGTGATCGAGTTTTCTGTAAACAAATATAAATCAAGATACTCGACCATAGATGGTCGAGTGAGTTGATCGAGTGTTCCTGAAAAACAGACAAAAACCAAAAACAAGTTTTAGAATGTAGTTGTAAAACTTAGTCTCAGAAAAGTAAAAATCCTAATTGTAGCTAACTAGAACCCAGTATGCAACGGCGCCAATTTGATAACAAGGCTTTTGCGTGTTTCTCAAATAACCTACTGTTATGTAATCAATTGCAATACAGTATGGTGTCAATCCACTGGGTGAGTAACTAGCAATCGGGATGCAATCTATTTACCCTAATCTAAGCCAGATTCGATTTTAGTGAGCGGTGATCTAATTTAGGTGCGAATGAAATGCTTAAAACAAAGTGCAAAAACAGAACGTAAAAACAGAGCAAAAACATAGCAGTAGTAAAACAGAGTAAAGTGCAAAACAGAGTAATTGTAAAACAGAGTTTTAATCTAAAAACAGAATATTAAAGTTCACAAAAATTCAATGGAGAAAAAGGGGTTCTCGAGGTTAAGGATCAATGAATAGGGTATTCCTAGGGTTCCAGACTTGTTTATCAACCTATTTAGATGACCTCTAAGCAAGGAATCACAAAGTAATCACATTCATTCTCATGCAATGGGACCTCTCCTAAACAACAACCCGACTTGACTCTCGCCAACGATTATAAGTTCGAGAGGCGTTAAGTATAGACCTTACAAAGCCTAATAACACCCTAAACA
Source organism: Lepidium sativum (assembly GCA_023374145.1). Taxonomy (NCBI): domain Eukaryota; kingdom Viridiplantae; phylum Streptophyta; class Magnoliopsida; order Brassicales; family Brassicaceae; genus Lepidium; species Lepidium sativum. Next base: position 18,395 of record JAKUCM010002249.1, on the reverse strand, counting down.
ATCAATCTCTTGAGCCAGGCGATGTTATCTTAACCTAAGCATGTTCAAGTGATTCCCCAAACGCCTCTCGGGGGGGAGTCACCAAGTAATCAGATTTCAATTGATCAGAAAGAAATAGGCATTAAGGACACTTAAATTAAAGAGATCTAAGACCTTAATCAAACATAAACAAATCTGGAAATCCCTAAGTTTTCCCCTGATCTCACCCTCTCCTCAAGAATTCATGAAGTAGAACTTAAACTTAAAATCGAAAATCAATTGCATAAACTTAAAGATAAAAGAGAAATCGCAATTTGCTTTTATAGGATCGAAAATTGCTGGAAAAATATGATTTATGAAAAGTGGAAATTCTAGTATAATTTATAGATCAACAAAGATCTTAAGTCTTAAAGAAAAAAAGGAAAATTACTTAAAAAATTAAAAAGGAAAATTGCTTAAAGAGAAGAAAGAGAAATGAAAAATTCTTTGAAAAAAAAAATGGAAAAAGGCTAAAACATTATTGGGCTTGCATAAATGAGTATTAATGGGTCTTTTTCACAAAGAAGCCCAAAAAGTAAACTCTGGCGAATAAGTCAACATTCCGGTGTGAAGAACCACTCGACCAAGTGATGGTCGAGTGTCATGCTCGAGTGTCATAGCTGAATGCCAAATCTTCTAGATCACATCCTGAACTTCAACTTTAGGTCAGTCGATTCCCCATTGGTCTTCTTGTAATCCGACATACTCCATGATAAGCTCTAAAAAGTGCCTAAAAATACCTTTTATGCAATGTATGCAATGCCCAACACTAAATATGCAAATCAAAGAACCTAAAACAATGATAATAATGCAAGTATGAATGCAAAACATGCTAAATAAAGCCTCTAAAACGTGGTAAAACGTAGACACATCACATTGCATAAGCAATATACAAATATACGGTTTTTGTGTAGATTCGGAATATAAAGAACATTATTTAATAAAAGGGGTCGGGTAGAAGTAGAGAGAGATGTAGAACCGGTGTGTGATATTGGAAGACTCGAACAATCCGCAATAGTAACCTCTTCTCCACCGTTATAGAGTTGATGAAGAGAGAGGTTATTAAGATCACTCGCCAAGTGATTTGTGGCGCCCGAATCAGCATACAAGGCGTTCGCGTCGGTGTTGGGCATTGAAGCCACATGTGCTCTTGGATGCCAGGATCCTGTGGATGAGCGATTTGGAGTGGGTGAAGCCGAAGTTACATGACGCTGACCACACGTACGGACGCTGTGTCCATAGACGCCGCAGATTTGGCACTTGCCTTGGTAGCCCCGGGTGGAGAGATTTTGTTCATTCCGGTTAGAACCATAGGCAGCGGATGTGTTGGAGGAGTTACGCAAATAGTTGTTGGGGCTTGTGTTGGAATTGATGTTGGGCCTTGATGAGTTGTTGTTGTTGTATGGGCGTGATGAAGCAACATTAGCGGAGAGAGGTGCGACCACACTGGACGTCGCGAGAGCCGTTTGAATCTTCAACTCTTGGTTGAGTAACTTCTCATGTATCTCGGTGATGGTGGGTGGAACGTCGCGGCTTTCAACTTGATCTACAAGAGTCTTGTACTCCTCAGGTAAGCCAAGAAGAATAGCTTCAATTTTGTCCTCATGTTCAACCGGGCTTTCCAACAAAGCAAGTTGATCAAAACGAACAATAAGGCCTTAAATGTATTCATTCAGCGATTTCATACCTTTCACCCACGTACGTATCTGGTACTTGATTTGCTTAATGTGGCCGCGACTCGGTTTGGCGTAGGTGGCAGTGAGTTGTGACCAGATCTGAGCAGCGGTCGTGGTGGTTGAGAGCAGCGCCTGGATCGAGATCGAAATGGAGCCAAGGAGGGCGCTGAACACAAGTCGATCATGTCTCTTCCACATCACGAATTCTGGATTTGGAGCAGCAATATTGTCAACTTGAATTGTCGGAGAAGGAGGTGGTGTACCGTCAATGTGCTTAGCGAGATCATATCCATCGAGAAGAGCGTGCACTTGGTGGCTCCACATGAGAAAGTTTGAGTATGTGAGCTTCGTGACGTTGGTCATGTTGATGGTGTAGAGTGTTGCTTGAGCGGTGACAGCGATGCTTTCGCTTGAGGTAGGCATGTTTGGATCGTAGAGATCGAGTGAGAAACATAAACAGAAATGTTTGAGTGAGAGATTGAACGAAAACAGAGAAGATCAAACAAAACAGAGAGAAACGTGACGGCTAGGTTTAGGAGTCGCACGCTCTGATACCATATAACGTTATAGAACTGATGATTCTTATTGATGAATAGCTTTACATTATATAGATAGAAGAAGCTCTAGGTTAACCTAATTACAAGAAAATGACTAACGTATCCTTTCTATGTATACATACTCTATACATTTATCTAGTTTAAATAGGACAGTCTCCCTAGTAGCAAAAGATATTCAAAACAGTGGCAACTCTTACTCCAAACAGATGCCTAGCAAAGAAGGAGAACATAGCTTAAGCGTAGGATTTGAAGATTTTGAAAACGCTAAGACCAGAATCAGACCTAGTGCCATGCGAGAGGTATGGCCATTTTTATTTTTCCTCCTAGGAAAATTTAGCTTCCTGGTATAGTTTCCCTCATTATTAATTCATTTACTCTAGTTTTCTGATGAACTCGGGATGATATCTCTTCTGTTCATTCATGTCAAATAACAAATTGCATGAATGACAACACATAATTCACTGTACTGCTATATTAAAAGTAAAAGAACATGATTGGCTTTCTCTTTATGTTACTTCCTCCATATTCTCTGACTTGATTAGGAACTCTAAAACTGTCACTTTTGATTTTTTCAATTATCAAAACGGTGTTTGGTTCAGTGTCTTGGTAGTTTTCCTTGAAGATGCGTATATTTGTTAGCTAGAGCTCTTTATTTAGATGTCCCAGTGCTAAGGCATTGCTGGTTGGTGTGCTACTCTCAGGTAATATTAGAGGTTCCTAAAGTTAACTGGGAAGATGTCGGTGGCCAAAATGAGGTGAAAAATCAGCTAATGGAAGCAGTAGAATGGCCTCAAAAACATCAGGACTCATTCAAGAGAATCGGTGCAAGGCCACCAAGTGGGATACTAATGTTCGAACCTCCTGGATGTAGCAAGACCCTTATGGCACGCGCAGTAGCTTCTGAAGCTCGGCTGAATTTCCTTGCAGTCAAAGGTCCAGAAATTTTCAGCAAATGGGTTGGTGAATCGGAGAAGGCTGTGAGGTCACTTTTTGCAAAGGCAAGAGCAAATGCCCCTTCCATTATCTTTTTCGATGAGATTGATAGTCTTGCCTCAATTAGGGGGAAAGAAAGTGATGGTGTTTCAGTTTCAAACGGAGTTATGAGTCAACTTCTAGTGGAGCTCGATGGTTAGTAGCGACAACCCTTTGAATTAATATCTAGATGTAGATGACAAATTGCAGGGACCTGATTGCATATATGTTGAACTCAGGTTGCATCAAAGAGTGGTTGTTACTGTTATTGCTGCTACAAATCGGCCTGACAAGATCGATTCTGCCCTTCTTAGACCTGGTAAACACTTTCTTTCACTGATCCTTTTTTATATACACAAACGAATTTGAAAGTTCATTTGCTGAAACTGAATGTATTAGAACATTTCAGGACGCTTTGACCGCTTGCTGTATGTTGGACCTCCTAATGAAGCTGATCGCGAAGCAATACTCAAAATCCATTTGCGTAATATCCCATGCAGCTCTGATATTTGTATAAAAGAACTCGCTTCCATTACTAAAGGCTACACAGGAGCTGACATATCATTGATATGCAGAGAGGCAGCTATTGCCGCACTTGAGGTTAGCTTCTTTTTTTTCTTTACTTGAGTTAACATTTTTCATATTCCTCACAATCTTTTTATTTATTAGGAGAGTCTTGAAACGGAAGAAATAAGCATGCGACATATAAAAGCTGCGATTAGCCAAGTTGAACCAACAGAGATTCAGTCTAACAAAGCACTGTCTGAAAATTTCAAAGACTTGTCCATACAGATCCACAAAGAGATGAGGAGGTTACACAAACAGTAAACAAAAGCCAACTTCTATGGTAATTAATCTTATCCAATCTGTTTAGTTTATCTCAAAGCTGTAAGTTACTCACATTGATACTGTTATTTTCACAGGATGCCACTGAACTCTCTGGTGATGTTTCTTCGCCGCCACATTGGTTCGTCATAAACAAATGTCGAAGTCAGTAGAAATCCAGGCAATTCTCCATATAAATACATACATATTCGGTTTAAGTTAGACATTTTATTTGTTGCGTCTCAAGACTTGTACCAATCAACAGAACAAATAACATGATGTAAAGATCTGGTGATATCCAAACCTAAAGGACAGCTTTTGCAGATTCTGTTCAAGAAAGATTTGGAAGACCAAGTGACCACAAAAGTAGTTCATCGGTTTCCATAACAGAAAGAATCAGATAATCGTAGGTGGAACAAGAGGTATGAATTCCTTCTAAGTTCAGACATTGAAAATATGAAAATCGATTTAAAGAAGTCATGCTGGGCAAAAAGTCACAGAAATCTATCTCAAACTCGAATTGACAGTAGAAAAGAATACGAGTTAAATGTAACACTCCATAAAGCAAAACCGTTTGCTCTTTAGTTTACTCGATGCCAGACTTATAACAATAACTCTGATTTACAGTTGAAAAGAATCAAGAATGGCCTGAAGAGTCTTCTGTGAGCTCTGCCATTGCTTTTCAGTAGCACTTACAACAAACAGAACCACTGTGTTTCCTTTTGCTGTCGCCTTTGCAAGATTGTGACTTCCCGTGAGCGCAAATGGCGTCTCCAACGCGTACTTATAGTACTGTCATTATAATACAAGAAGACGTTACACAATAAAAGAGTTCATTGATTGATTAGTTCAGAGAAGCATCCATCCTTACCGTTTGATCTCCAATTTTTTCAATAGAAGTCTCCAAAAGTTCATCAGAGTCGTAAGAGTTTCCGGTGACGAAAGGACCAAGAGAAGCAATCACTTTCTCAGGCTCACCAAGATCTTCAATAGTTGCATTTGGTTTGTTTGTTAAACGAATCAAAGGAGATGCAACTACTTGAACTTTGCCTTGCTTCTCGTTCTCAAACTTCACTTCGATCCATGGCTCTGCACATTTCGGTTGGCAGTAATTACCTGACAAAATGTTGGCTATTCGCAACTGTTTCCAATTGGGAGGTAGAACAAACTGATAAGGCTGAACATTTCCTGCAACCAGACTAGATTCAAAGATCATTAATTTAATAGTTAATCAAAACCAAATTCATAGTCAAGCGTAAATGATACTTTACAAAAAGCAGAACTAAACTACAATTTTTCATAACGAAATCACAATCGAATTCATCAAGTTACGAACAATGCAGAGAGTAGGCATCACCTGCGCGGAGAGCAGGAGTATCGGAAGGTTTGGCTTTGAAGAGAACGAATGAAGAATCAGACGGAGACGGTGGTAAGTACGATCCAACTTCCACCTCACGCGCCTCCGATATCGAAGCTTGCAGAATTGCCGGAATAGCCACTGCCGATTTCAGCAGTAGCTCTCTTCTTCTTTGTTGTTGTTGTGACGATGCAACAATTACGCTGGTTCTGGTTTTAGTCGAAGCTAGGCATTTCGGAGAGACTGAAAAAATTTTAGATATCGGGACTAGAGACGCGGTCGCCATTTTTGTCGAATACATAGCTGAAGTTTGGTTCTGTTTTCAGTGGCTGATAGTTTATCAGGCTTTGGGTTTTGACTTGGATAAGGCAAAACTTGAAGTCTTTGGTCCACACAAACTTTTCTATGGCATTTAAGTCAGAGAAAATGCTACAATACTCTCCACTCCATGCTTTGTACATGTTATCGCAAATTTTATCAGACTTTTTGGCAAAACTGAAACTGATTGATAAATTGGATCATAGAGAACCGAAACAGAGAAAAGAAGAAAGACAAAACAAAATTAGAGGTTAAACAGAAAGGACATATAAAAGCTAAATGATGATGATAATGTGAGTGAGAAGGTCAGGACCTACTAGGATTTATAGAGAATCAATTAAATTCCTTGAGTCTCTTCTTCAGCATATCCATGGATTTCTTTTTAGCTGTCAGCTTTGTGTTTCTATTTGCCAGGCTTCCAAATATACCGTCTGGAGAATCATTAAACTTGTCGCATATCGTAGCAACTTTCTTGTAATCCAAAGTGTTGTAGTTCCTCTCTCTAATAACCGGGTTCATGAAGTTCTCAGGTTGGCTACTCGACAACAGATTTATCAGCTGCCTAGCTTCAACCAGATAGCTTCTAAAGCTTCCTTCTTTGTAGATCTCGTTTAGCCCGCTTGAGTGATATCTCTCATCAGCAAAGTTTTCTATCACTCTCAGGTCATGGTTGATGGCCGAGACTGCATTAGCATTGAATCTCTTAATGCTGTCGCTGAGGAATGTAGAGACGATGGAGTTTGAGATATGCTCGATAGCCCCTACTACAACTTTGTATAAGGCATCCATTGGGAGGATCTGTTGTGCCGTTGACATAACAGTCTCGAGGTATATAACAACCTTATTTATGTACTCATGCGGGCCTTGTGGCATTTCTTCTGTAATCCAGTTTAAGTTTTCTGTGAGCTTCATGAACTCGTCCAGCTTGGTGTTTACCACATTCAACAGAGCAAGATAAGCTGCATCACGTGATGTTTTGAGGACAACCTTTGCAGCTAAACTAGCTTGAGGCAGTGATCGGCTTGGGATACCACAAAGTTGAGCTGCATGCCGGAGAAAATAGTCACTGGCATTTTCGAGGAAAGCTATGTTTGCTGCAATCTGCATAGTTTGAGATACACCAATTGAATTGTTGCTAATAGTCTCGAGGATAATTTCGTTCAATACATCAATCAAGATTTTGTCGAGGTATTTCCGCAGAACACTGAAGAAAATAGTGCTCACTCCATATGACAAGTAATCAACAGATCCTTTTATGTATGACCTCACGATGCGGCAAACATCAGGCACCATAGAAGAGAAGGGCGCAATGTATGTGAAAGCCGGCATTATGTCTGAGGTCTGAAGATTAAACGACAATACATTGTTTTCATAGTCAGCTTCTTTCTTGATTACCATCTGCTGATAAGTGTCTTCTGAAATAGCAGTTACAATTTGCTTTCGACACTCTTCAAGAAGAAGCTCGTGATATTTATCTCTGCTTTTATCAAGGCCATCAAGAATTGGACCCACTTCATAGCCATACTGTCTAAGGGTTGTGCCAAGGAGAGTTACATAATCTTTCACCAAAAGCAGATGAGTAGGGGAATCCATTCTGGCAAATTGGTTCTCCAATAATGCCACAATTTTGGAACTAGCTGTTTCCCACATTGTCTCAACTTGATCAGCCGATAAGAAATCTCCAGCTGTCCTAATCACCCGATCCTCCACAATGAAGTATCCTGCAATCTGAGCAAGAAATGTTTGGTATGATTCAACAAATGGCTGTGTATAGGAGATCTGCAGATCTGAAGTGAGCTGTAGTTGCCTATTCTTAAAGTAATAGTCACGGAAATGTTCTGGGACTCCAAGTATAGTGTGGATATGATATGCTCGATATAGAGGTGTCAGATCAAACGTTAAAACTGAATCTTGTTCTAAGTCTTCAACATCCAAAGTGTATGCTGATTCTCCTAATCCCCCTGTGTTTTGTTCCTCTGCTTTCCTCTGACGTTCCACCATTTCTTCTTCCCTCTGGCGAGCTGAAGCGGTGAGGCCAATAGCAGTCTGTCCAATATTCTTTGAAGAACTCCTAATGTGAACAAGCCATTCATTAAATTGGCTGCACACCTTCTTCTCAATGTGTGACTTGATCACTGGGACTCTTCTCTCTATGACCAACTTTAGAGCCTTTAGTGGGATAACTTTCAGGTAGTTCTTCTCAATCAAATCCATGGTTTTCAAGGCATGGTAAAGCTGGCCTTCAGATAGGTAATTGTTACATTTAACACACAGCTCCATTTGACGCGATCTATTGACAAGTATAGCAGTCAATTAAAGAGAGGTGAGCCAAACTGGAAAATTATCAACAGTACAAAATTAACCGAATCGTAGTTTTTAAGGGGGCAAAGATCTCATAACCCCATTATCAAAAAAATTTAATCTCTTATATACAAACCAAATCTCTTATATACAAACCTATTAATGAAACTTGATATTCCCAAAATGCCCTTAATGAAAATTACCCAAATTAATTATTAAAAAAAAAAAAACTCTGCATTTTCTGCAAACCTATTAATGTACATTCTTTAGTTGCATTTCTGCATTGCGCTGATGTTTCAGCTTAATTAGTTGATTATTTGGTATAATCTAGCTCTAATAAGATTTGGCATTGGTAACAATTGTAATGTATAGGCTGAAACATAGCGCACTATAGATTTAGAACTGCCTAAATGATCGATGGAATCTGAGTTGATAAAAGTTGGTTTCTGCGATAGTTAAACTAGTATAACTAGAATCAGTTATACGGTATGACCAGTTATACGTAACTGAATCAGCTGTACATTCTTTAGTTGCATTTTTGCATTGGGTTGGTGAAGAATCTTAATTTCATAAATTATAATATTTTTTTGGTTATTTGGTAGAATTTTGCTTGTATAAGACTTGATTGAAATTGAATATGGTAACAATTGGGTGAAACGTGGCGTAAAACTGGTAGAACTATATTAGTTATACAAGTAAAACTGGTAGAACTACATTAGTTGTACAAGTAAAACTGGTAGAACTACACTAGTTATACAAGTAAAACTGGTAGAACTACATTAGTTGTACAAGGAAAACTGGTAGAACTACATTAGTTATACAAGTAAAACTGGTAGAACTACACTAGTTATACAAGTAAAACTGGTAGAACTACACTAGTTATACAAGTAAAACTGGTATAACTAAGTTATACCAGAAGTTAATCAATTTTTTTATTTGTTTTAGCAGGGCATTATGAACAACAAAGTCGTGATATGGTTTAAATGCAACGACCGTAATAGTTGTATATTGATGAAGCACGCGGTAGAGGATATCACTTTGTCGATGATTGAAGAATGTCTATATCAGAGGCTTGGTTTAGATGAAAGTAAGGTTAGATTACAGTTGAGGTTCTACCGACCTACGGTCAGAGATGAGGTTGAAGTGAGTATTTGTGATGATGTGGATGTGTGTGGTTATCTAGCCTACATTGATGAATATAATCGTAGTACTGCAACATTGTTCGTGGATGTCATAACTAGATCGGAAGAACCAGAGGAAAGAATGTTGAGACAAGTGTCGATAGCAGTTCAAAGCTCTGTTGGTTGTAATGATGGTGAGGGAGGAGCAACTGCTATTACAATATATTCTCCACCAGTTAGAGAGAATGAAATTGAGCCAGTCGATGGAAGTCTGGATATTAGTGTTGAGAGATCGGATATTGGTGATGTCTATGTAGAACGTCGACCCGCTGTAGAGAGTAGTCAGTTTGCAGAGGAATGAAAAGACGGCTTAGGTTTGAGTTTGCATCAAGAATTTAAAGATAAGAAGACATTGCAAGAAGTTGTGGATAGAGGATCATTTGCCAATTTGCCATTAAAAGATCTGAACCAAGTCGGTTGTGGATTGTATGTAATAAAGAAGGCTGCAAATGGGGTGTATGAGCATCAAAAATTAAAAATATGGATATTTTTAGGATTATAAAGTACACAAAGATGCATACATGCTCTCGGGCTAGTCAGAGCGAGAGTAGTGGCACAAAGAGGCACTGCACGCCATAAATAGTTGCAAGTGTCTTGCAAGAGGATTTTCCTGGACAAATGAACACTCCAACTCCTAAAGTTATCATGGGTCTTGTGAAGACAAAACTTGGCGTGAGTATATCGTACTCCACCGCGAGGAGAGGGAGAAAACTTGCTATTGATAGGCTGTGTGGCACTCCGGAAGAAAGGTACAAGATGATACATTCCTATTTATACGAGTTACAGAAGGCAAATGCGGGTACAGTAACAGATGTGCAAGTAGATGAGAATGGGAAGTTCAAGTACCTTTTCATAGCTTTGGAGTTAGCATCGAGGGATTTAGAGTGATGAGGAAAGTGATTATTGTAGATGCAACATTCCTCAAAAACGGATATGGTGGTGTGTTAGTTTTTGCCATTGCCCAAGATCCTAATCGACACCATTATCCAATTGCGTATGGTGTACTAGATGGAGAGAACGATGCTAGTTGGACATGGTTTTTCCAGACTTTGAAGACAGTTATACCAGATTCTTCCGAATTGGTATTTGTAAGTGATAGGAATGCAAGGCTAATCAGCGCCATAGGTAATGTGTATCCAGAAGCCCATCACGGGTACTGCATATGGCATATGTCACAAAATGTGAGAGCTCATGCGTCTAGTACCAACAAAGCTGTTGTTGGTTAGAAATTCATGCAGTGTAGTCGGCAGTACACAGTTGCCGATTTCAACCGCAAATATAGTTTATTTATGAGAAGATTTCCGACTGCAGCCAGTTATTTGGAGGAAAGTACTGTGAAGGAAAAGTGGGCTAGGTGTGTCTTTCCGGGAGAAAGGTATAATATCGACACAAGCAACAGTGTGGAGTCTATGAATAGTGTGTTTAATGAAGCAAGGAAGTTCTCCCTAATACCCATGCTTGATACAATCCTCAAAACATTTGCGAAGTGGTTTTGTGAACGTCGGATGGAAACAACGAAAGGTACAATTGAAAACAAATTGGTGCCATTTGTGGAGAACATAATGCATGATTCATGGGCTGTTGCCGAGAGGTTGATTGTGAACACCTTTGAATTCGATGTCGTCGGTAGTGATGGGAAGAATTATTTTGTTTGCTTGGAATCGAAGAGCTGCAGTTGTAGAGTGTTTAACATCGAAAAGTATCTGTGTATCCATGCGTTGCCTGCATTCATTCATTACCATAAGATGAAACCTCGACCTCGTAATATCTCATTACATGAGCTTTGTTCTAAATATTATTGGTCCGAGTTGTGGGCACTTGCGTATACCAGGTCTATTTTGTTGGTGCCCGAGATGTCGCAGTGGGATGTTCCAGATTACATCAAAGACAATGAAATCAAACCACCTGACAGGATTATTAAAACGGGAAGAAGAAAAGTGAAAAGGATGCCATCGGTAGGAGAGACACGTCCAAGATCATCAAACGTAAGGAGGCCGAGACAAAGGTTCCAATTGCCAATATTCAGAAACCTAGCAGAAGATGAGGTCAATCAGTGATTTGTTGAGTATTTCCCATTAGTCGTGAAACTTCTAAAACTAGTAAAACTACTGTATTTCCTAATAGCTTTATGGCTCTCTCTGGAAAATGTATGTGTATGTGTAAAACTCGTGAAACTAGCAAAACTAGTTTATTTCCGAATAGCTTTATGGTTCTCTCTTTTTATTTTTATAGTTGTCAATTTTTCTACAAAGTATATATATTCATAATCTCATCTTTTAAACATGCCCAGACTTATATTTTGTTCTTTCTCAGAATGAAGAAAAAAAAAGAAAAAAAAAACATTCTCATAATTTGCCAAAAAAAACGATCTCATAATTTACCAAGTTTTAACGTATATGTTATATCTTTCTAAAGCGGCCACAAAGAAGACATAACATCTTCTTGTGAAACTTAATTCTTATAAGTAAGATAATCTATAATGAAACTTGATTCTTATAAGTAAAATATTCTTATAAGTAAGATATTCTTCTAAGTAAGATAATGTATAATGATGTTAAGATGATTATATTTTGTTTATATAGTGATGAATGACTCTAAATATAACTTAAAAATAAAATTAAAATAAGTTTTTTTAGACATAATTACATTCGTCCACCTTATTCCTTATAGTTTTAGTGTGACTTTCTAAGTTAACATTGGTGTGACTCTCTAAGTTCTACGAATATATATTTATTCTAGAATTTAAATACACAAAACACTTAGAGTCATCAGTTAATTGATTATTATTCACTGTACAACTAAAAAATAAATTTATAAGGTTATGTATAACTAAATGTTATGCAAAATCATCGAAAGTATAACTAGTAGTAATTTAGTATAACAGCCAACTATCGAAAATTTATACTTTTTCGTTTGGCGCCCAGGTGTGAAAATTTTGTGGGGACACGTGCAGACCTAATTTTGTGGGTATATAAACAAAAAAAAAAAAAATTTCTCTCCTCCTCACTTTTTCCTCTCTCTCTCGCGGGCGAAATCTTCTCTCAACTTATCTCTCTCGTTTTCTCTCATCTCTCAACTATTTCTCCACTCATCTCTTGAAATCTTCTCTCATTTCTTGTCTACTAGATTATCTATCCTCTTCCCTCTCCAAATCTTCTATCATCTCTCTACTTCTTGTCCCATAGTAAGTTATCCTCTATTGTTAGGGTTTGTAGAAAAAAAATTCAGGATTAGATTTTAGATTCGTCTATTATGATTATGTTTTTCTTTTCTTTTAGGTCTTACATGGTGTCTTGGACCGAAGAGGACGACACTGACTACTCCGAGGAAGAAACCTGTGAGATGTTTAGGAGAATTGAATACGTCATGGATAGTGAAGGGGGAATTCCTCATGAATGTCCCTATGGTGAAGCTATCACCGTGGAAAGAACAAATGAACATGCCCGGAACAAGATCTATTTCAAATGTCGAGTGTATAAGGTACAACGATGCTGTTTAGTATAACTAGTATAACTAGTATTACTTCTGTACTATGACTACTGAAGTTGTTTAGTTTAGTATAACTAGTAGAACTGATGTTGTTTCCACCGACAGAACGATGGTCTCCACAGGAAAATAAGTTGGGATCAAGCTATACAAGGAGAGTGTGAGAATCTGAAATATGATATCCAGGAGATGGAGAAAAAGATAGAGTTATACAAGGCGGAGGTGGCGATGCTGAAGAAGGAGATGTGAGAGCAAAATGCAGTTGTTGTTAAGCTTGTGGAGAGGGTCGAAAAATATTTCGGTCCTTTGTAAGATTGTCAAAATTCAAGTTATTTTAGTATAAATTGTATAACTAGTAGAACTGATGTTGTTTTAAGCATAATAATATTTAAAATGATGTTAGATTTAATGATGTTTGAGACATATAAACATAAAATTTAACACTTAATGATGTTTGAAAATATAAACATAACATTAAATAAATTAAACAGAAAATGCAAAATGAGTTTCTAACTTAAATGATTTGTACATTGCTTAACAGAAAATGCTAAATTAAGTTTTTAACTTAAATGAGTTCAAACATTCCTCGCCTTCGCCCTCGTCACTGCCAGACTTGGGTCGGACCCCGTTGTGCGTTTACTTGTTCGCACATATACATTCCTAATACCTCCACGAGTCCTAGCAGCCTACAGTTGAACAATCAAGCAAGTTAAACAAGTTATACTAGTTATACTTTTTATACAAGTTATACTAGTTATACTAGTTATACCTGGCTAACAGCGGGTGCAGCATCAACGGGTGGAGCATCAACGGTTGCAGATTGATCACGTACATCATGGGGTTCATTATCACCACCAGCAACCTGTATTTGAACAGTAATTCAAGTTATACAAGTTATTCGGGTTATTTGAGTTATACAAGTTATACTTACTTATACTAGTTATACCTGTTCCAGCAATGTCACCCTTCTCTTCAACCGATCCACCTCGTCTGTTAATGCCTTCAGCATATCAACAACCTCAGCTTGATTCGGAGCGGAAGGCGGAGGCATGGCTTGTCTCGGACCAGAAGGCGGAGTTGGGGCTTGGGTCGGAGCAGAAGGAGGAGTAGATAATCTTGCTTCCACATCCTGGTTATACATGGCTTCAAACAAGATTCTCTTCCCAGCCCGGATACATTGTCTCCAGCTTTCAACCTCAAGATCGTGAGTTTCCTCATCCTCCTCTTACCTGGTCATTCCAGCCAGCAAACTGCACTCTTCATCCGTGCGTGGAGAGAGGGTACTGAAAATCTCCTGCAAAACAAATCAATCAACGACTAACTCTGATTAGAAAAATTAGAAATCACTGAGTATAACTTGCTAGTTGTACTAGTTTTACGGAAAATATAGTATAAATAGCAAGTTATACTAGTTATACTACAGAATATACTACATAATCATTAACTAACCGTGGTTTTGTCAAGCAGTTTGTTGATTGTTGGGAAGGAATACCCTCTCATGTTGGGTTGCTAGAAATTGGACCTGCACATCCGAGGACACCTTGGGTCTGCGTCTGGAATTGCCTTCCGGCAATTACGGTACAACGTCGGTATTGACTCAAAAGCCAATAACTACAACCACAAACATATGCGTAAATGTCAGAAAACCACACAATAATTACATATCATAAACTAACAAATGGAAACTAACCTCGAGAGGAAGTACAAAACCAGGGATAGCCCAAGTTGTACCCGAGACTGTGCCTCCGAAATGGTTCATCGTATGCTCGATCTCGTGGAGCATGTTTTTGAAGGTCCATCTGCCCCAAGGGAACTTGTAGCAGAAATCCAGATCATCCACAGCCCTCAATAGGAAGCTATCGATGGGCGTTGCATCTGTTCCGCCCTTGGTCGGCGAGTGGATGACATGGCAGAGGAAGTACAGGACTAACATCTTCAGCTGTTTGTCGTCCTGTGTAAGAGGTCCCCAGTTCACCAGGATATCCTCCACATCCTCCTTCCTGACACTCCTCCCCAAGTGCCCCAGATAGTTCCTCCTGAACCTCGTACTTCCAGCAGTTTCCCGAAACGCTGTCGTCTCATACATACGACAGTTTAACCCAGAGATCAGCGCATGCTCTCTAAGCCCATACCGCACCGGGACCCCCGCTCACAATAAACCAAACTTCACGTTTGGTCTCTGTCCAAGCGGTTCTAAGAAGCAACATCCACATGCCCATGCTCATGTGGTTTTTCTCCATGGGCATGTGGAATATATGCCCGAACTGCGGGTGGTTCTCGAACCACGCCCTCTCCACATCACTCAGTGGAGGCTGCAACCCCTCGAAAAACTCCTTCGTCTGCTTCACATAGCAACGAGTGGAGATCTTGACCTTTTTGGTGTGCTCCGTTGGATTTAAGTACATCCCGGTAGGGAGCTGGGCAGTCGGTCCTTCATCCTGAAACACACAAACATATTTTCAGCAATCAACGCCACAGTATAACTACATAGTTGTACTAGTTTTACAAAAAATATAGTATAACTAGCAAGTTTTACTAGTGTTACGACAGAGTATAACTAGCTAGTTGTACTAGTTTTACGAAAAATATAGTATAACTAGCTAGTTATACTAGTATTACGACACAGTATAACTTGCTAGTTCTACTAGTTTTACGAAAAATACAGTATAACTAGCAAGTTATACTAGTTATATGATACAGTATAACTTGCTAGTTCTACTAGTTTTACGAAAAATACAGTATAACTAGCTAGTTACACTAGTTATACTTACCGTTCTGCCTTCGATGAATATGTCATCCATCGGTTCGTCTTCATTGTGTCCTCTCCCACTGCCTCCTGTGCTCGAACCTCCTCTTGGTCTAGCCATCACTGCAAGGCATTATACAAAACATAATCAATTTATGTGTATTTAATTGAGCAAATGATTGATGCTATATAGTTTTCCTTATGACACTCATAAGGAAAAAAAACACAATCCTATATATGTGAGTTTCTCCTCTGTACAATAGATTCCTATGTGATTGGTTATGGACTCTGTACAATATTTAAGTACACAAATTATAAACGAAATGGTCTCTTCCACAATTTTTGCATTACAAGGGCGTGTGAGCGGTCCTAAGAAACGAAATGAAATGGATAAAGATGAACTCTTCCAATTTTTACACTCTATACCAAAAACCAACACCCAAATGGATTAAAGCATATGGGAGAGCAAAGATATGAACTGAAACCTATAAGGAAGGTTTACCTTCGATTGGAGATGAGTTTGGTTGAGATACTAGTGAAATCAAAGGGAGATTCCGAGTAGATTTCCGAAGTTTGGTTGCGAAAATTTGGGAAGTTGTACGAGGTTCAACCAGTTTGCCGAAAAATCAAATGGGAGTTTGAAAATTTTGGAGGTTTGTGAGAGATATAGAGGAAATCGTCCGAGGATATCACGAAAAATAAGAGGGAGAGTGGGAGAGGAGTTGAATTCGGGAATTAGGGATTAGTGGGTCGATTTGGGCGGGTCGATGGGTTTGGGTCGGGTTTTAGGGTTTGGGTCGGGTTTTAGGGTTTGGGTCGGGTTTGGGTCGGGTTTTAGGGTTTGGGTCGGGTTAAATTGATTTCGGTCCGGTTTAATTGATTTGGACCCGGTTTACGCGAATTTCCTCTGGTTTATGATAATTTCGCGGGGGTAATGTGGTCAATTTACCATTTATTCAATTTTTTCTTTTTTTTTAAATTTAGTCTATTTTTTGGCTGGGTTTTGAGATTTGTAAGTGAGCAAAGGGGTGTTCTCAGACAATAATTCTTTTTAAGGTTTGAGAGTCACAAAAGGAGTTTTACAGAAAAACATAGAATCAGAAACCTGACCAAAATTACGGTTTTTTCCAGAATCCTAACAATAAAAGTCAAATTAAGAATGTCAGAAATAAGGATTTACCACAGTCAACAGATCCTGAACAAATCTAAAAACCCTATCGCAACGAGAATGTCAGCATTCCCCAGATCAAAGTTCAAAACAAGAAATGAAGAACGAAACCCCATAAATTAAACGAGAAAAGTGATCATCAAGCGTGATCTTTAACGGATACAAACGGTCATCATCTAAGAAAAAGAACATAATCGAGCTGAAGTTCTAACCGATAGAGAGAATGAAGAGACTGCGAGCTTCAATTCAGCAAATAACGGAAACTCAAATTATAATAAGCTAAAAATCTGATTGCGAAGAAGACGTAGACGCTGGAATCGTTGAAGGAGATAGATAGATAGATGGTGAGTTTGCTTTAATTCTCACTTGTTTGCTTTCCCAACTAGAAATTGTCATTTTACTGTTAAAATCGGTATATGACTTTGGGAATGCTGATAACCGGATGGTTGCACCGCTTTGGACCATCTAATACTATTGAATCTTCCATTGGGTCGACAAAAAAAAATCTGGTAATAGAACATACAATCATCAAAAGGAAAGCTTCAATTGCATCTTTGACGTAGATGAATGTTCTTTGCGATAACTCCAATCAAGCTACTCTCAGCCAGCATGCTCCTAACTCTATCCATGATGGTACGATTTATCCTCTCGGATACCCCATTCTGTTGGGGTGTGTAAACACATGTCCGATGTCTCTTGATCCCACTTTCTTTACATAACTCATCAAACGTGGAATTACAAAATTCTAGCCCATCTGTTCTTACGCATTTAATCCTTTTCTCTTTCTGATTTTCAACCACTTGCTTCCACTCTTTGAACATATGTACTACTTCATCTTTTGTCTTTAGGAAATATACCCAGACCTTCTTTGAAAAATCATCAATAAAGCTAATGAAATATTTGCAGCCTCCTAAACTTTCTAGGGTTAATTGAGACCCCCATACGTCTGAATGAATGTAGTCCAATACGTTCTATGTGGTGTGTTTTGCAGGTTCAAAACTCTGCTTATGTGACTTTCCCAAAACACAATTGTCACAGAAGTCTAACCTGTCCAAAATTGTGTTCGGCAAGTAGCCTCCATTAACCAGCAACTTCATGTTTTTGTGACTCATATGTCCTAGTCTCGAGTGCCATAGTTGTGTCGTATCTGTCCCAGATTTTGCTACTGCAACTTCTCTCTTTACCACAGTCTCATCTAGGTAGTATAAACCGTCTTGATAATTTCCCGACAGCACCTTTTTCCGTTCTTGAAAAAATCAACGACGAAATCCTTTCCTTTATACTTGCAGCCACTTTTCTCTAGTTGCCCGTAGGATATGAGGTTTCTCCCAATAGAGGGTATGTATCGCACTTCTGTCAGGATCACCACAGACCCATTTGGGTTGATTATCTTAACTTTGCCAATCCCTTTGACTTCACTCTGAGTTAAGTTTCCCATTATCACTTTTCCTTCATCAACTTCTTGCAGGTCAAATAAGGATTATTTGTCTGGTGTGATGTGAAAACTGCATCCAGAGTCCATCACCCATTCTTGCCTGGTGGCACTATGGCTTGCGGTTAGAACCTCTAGCTCTTCTGGGTTTGTCACAACATTTGCGGAAATACTTGACCTTTTGACGATCTTTCAGGACATTCTCTTTTCCAATGTCCTTCTTTTCCACAAATAAAGCACCCCTTGTCGTTCTTGTTGTATTTGGGCCTTCACTTTGATCTTCTTTTGCTTTTGGACCGACCTTTCCAAGGTTTTCCTTTTCCTTTTTCAGAGCGTGTTCTCTCTCTCTCTCTCTCTC